>JAJOOO010000992.1:0-69455 GCA_029582685.1 Solanum piurae
AATATGACATTTAGCAAAATATAAAATAATGTCACCAATGTTTATGACATTCAATAATAGCATTTGTTGACATTAACTAAAGTGTCAGAAAGTTCAATCTGACATTTTATAAATGTCACAAGTGTCTTGAAATTTGTTTTACCAACATTTAATTTAAATGTCAGAAAGTGTAAGTGACATTTCATAAATGTCAAAAAAATAAATGTCATATCTCATATCGACATTTACTTAAATATAAAAAAAAAAAGTCATATATTGCATACCGACATTTACGTAAATGTCAAAAATAAATGTCATATATCTCATATCAACATTTATCTAATTATCGAAAATAAATGTCATATATATCTCACACTGACATTTACCTAAATGTCAAAAATAAATGTCATATATCTCATACTGACATTTACCTAAATGTCAAAAATAAATGTCATTTATCTCATACTGACATTCACCTAAATGTCAAAAATAAATGTCATATATTTCTTATCGACATTCACATAAAAGTCAAAAAATAAATGTCGTAATAATCTTACCAACATTTACATATATGTTGCAAAGCAAATGACGTAAATTCATTTCAACATTTACCTAAATGTCACAAAATAAATATCACAAATTCTTCTCGACAATTACCTAAATGTCGGAAAAATTCTCGACACTAAAATTTACGACATTTGGTCCAAATGTAAAATAAATGTCAGTAAACAAATTTGTGACATTTAAACATCATAATACGACACTTGAAAATGTCGTTGTATCTCCACTTTCTTGTAGTGTCAGTTTAATCACACATGATTAAACACAAACTAACAAACGACATTGTGATTATAAACTTCTATCTCTCTAATATCACCACTTTGGATAATAATTAGTTTATAAATGTCTCTTCTCTGCTTGTCACATACACAATATAGGCGATTGCATGTGGGAATAGGCCAATACTTTTCTCTATTTGACATGCTTTTTATCCTCAGAAAGCTTTGTACACTTAACATCAATAATGTGAATTTACATGAACATGCTTGGAAAAAATAAAAATAAAAATACATCAGCATCTACGTAAACCCAATCACTTCACATCTCTTTCATAGAATTACATGCTACGAGTTTCGTTAAGGGATATGCTACCATTTGATCCGTAGATATGTATTTCACATTGACTTTCTTCTAAAGTATCATTTCTCTTAAAAAATTATACTTTATGTTAATATGTTTAGTCTTTCCATGGTACTTCTGATCCTTTGTGTTGACTATTGAAGTTTGACTAATATAATTAATTATGACATGCTCAACAACATTGTTATACACACCTAGAAAATGCTTAAGCCAAACATCTTCTTGCACAACTGATGAAAGTGCTACGAATTTAGTTTCTATTGTAGATAAGGTTATACATGACTGCTTCTTGCTACTCCATGATATTACACCATCATTAAGAAAAAATACATATCCAGAGGTGAATTTTCTCTCATTACATCTCCTCCTCGATCAACATTTGTGTAGCCTTTGAGTTTTAGACCATTCCCCTGATAACACAAGGAATAGTCAATTGTGTCTTTTGTACAACTTAATATCCTTTTAACTACTTTCAATGTTGCATTCCTGAGTTAGTTTGAAATCTGCTAACTATAACTCAACAACATAACAAATATCTGGTATAGTACACATCATAGCATGCATAATACTTCCAAATGCATTGGCATAAGGAACTTTTCTCATTTGTTCCTTCTCATGTGGAGTCTAAGGGCACATCATTTGATCCAAGCTTTACTTTTAGAGACTGGAGTATTTATGGGTTTGCAATCTTGCGTATTGAAGCGTTCAAGAACTTTCCTAATGTAAAGTTCTTATGAAAGAAATAACAATCTCTTGAAGCGCTCTTTTGAATAGTAACTCCAAGAATGTATGCTGCTATGCCCACATCTTTCATCTCAAAACTACTTTATAACCACTCTTTTATTTCTTTCATAAAACGAATGTCACTACCAGCTAGTAGTATGTTCGTCTACATACAATGATAAGATCACAAACGTATCTTTGAATCTTTTAACATACACACAGTGGTCTTCATGAATCATAAAAAATCCATACAATATGATCACATTATAAAATCATAAGTACTATTGTCTAGAATATTGATTAAAGTCATAAATAAACCTTTGAAGTCAACATACTTTATTTTCTTCGTCTTTTTTTACCAAAACCTACAGGTTGTTCCGTATAGATCAAAGAGTTTAAGTGTCCTAATATGTCTATGTAGTTGTGTCTAGTAGAGTCCTTATTAGTGTTAAGCGTACCACATCTATAATAGGGAGGCTACTAGATATTATAAAGTACTACCCTTCTTACATACTCTAATTCATGTGATAGAGTTTAGATCTTCAAGAGTTTCTTCTAACTCATGCATTTGCATATTGCACATCATTCATCCAAAATGCACAGCCAGTGAAATTTCACAAGTACCGAGGTTCACACTAGAACAAATGTAAGAAATCTGCCTCCATCAACTAAAATACATACCATAAATAGAGAACGCCTAACAGACCATGGCACAAGTGTTAGAACCCAGAGAGTGCCTGCTAGCATTTAAAGAATCCTCTATATATATGCTCCTCAGCATACTCCCAATTCAGAGGCAGAGTTTATAGGAGCTATTCAGATTCTCACTTAATTGGTGGCTGCTCAGCTAGGGTGTCGGGGTACCACAATCACTAACCCTAGTTACCAAGAGTCGTCAGGTAAGACAAAGATCAGGAATTTCCTTAGGATGACTTTACAAGTACTCATGGGATCCAAGGTATAAAAAGATCCTCAGAACTTCATTGATGTGATGTAGAAGATTTTTAAGGCAATGCATGCCATCGAGACTGAGGAAGTTAAAGTTTTTTTCTTATCAGCTCAAAGATGTCGTGAACATTTGGTATGAGCAATGAGAGGAGAGTCATGGTGAAGATGCTGATGGAATAATTTGGTATGGGTTTGAGGAGGCCTTCCTAGAAAATATCTTTTCGCGTGAGTTAAGATAGGCTAAGGCGGAAAAGTTCGTTAATCTAAAACAAGGGGAAGTGAATGTGAATGAGTATGGTCTCAAATTCTTAAAACTGTTTCGTTATGCTCCAGTGATGATTCCAGACGTGAGATCTAAGATGAGGAAGTTTGTCTCTAGACTAATAAAGCATGTGAAGAAGGAGCGCAAGGCTGGCTTGTTAATCAATAAAATGGACATCTTCAGGCTTATGGTGTATTCCCAACAGGTTGAGGAATTTACGCAAAGGGAGAGGAAAGAGTACCAGAACAAGAGGGTGAGTTAGAAGGTCATGAACCCAGTCAATATAGGAGTGAAACTGGTAACAAGTCCTTCCGGATAAGGTCATCCAAATGTGCCCCATCATTGGCTAGTGCACTTACACCAAGGAACAAAAATGATCAAGGATTTTAGCATAGTCAGAACTTCAAAGCTCAGGGTTCTCAGTCCCAAGGTTGTATGCCACAAGGATCTAATCGGAACTTACCCTATACGTGGTAAGTGTGACAGTTCCTACCTGGGAAATTTCCATGATGGAACATGTGGTTTCTATTAGTGTGGCCAGATGGGTAACTTTCTGAGGGACTTCCCGATGTGGAAGCAAGGTAATGGGGGTAATAAGAATGAATATTATTTAAAGGTTCTATCAAGTAGGGTATCCCAAAGAGGTACTCCATCAAGAACATATGAAGGTTCAAACCATTTGTATGTTATGTGTAGTCTCCAGGATTAGCAAAATTTACTAGGCATTGTCACTAGTATGTTGTAAGTTTTTTCCCTTGATGTTTATACCTTAAATTATCCTGGTGTTAGTTTTTCTACTGTGCCCCCTTATGTAGCCATGAAGTTTGGCACTTGTCCCGAATGACTTCTGAGCCTTTCACTGTTTCTAGTATGGTTGGAAAGTCTATTCTAGCAAAAAAAGTCTATATAAATTGCACTATCTCTATCGATCATAAATACACGACAACTGACTTTGTCAAGTTAAATATGGTGGATTTTGATTTTATTCTAGGCATGGACTGGTTAAATGCTTGTTATCCCTCAGTCAATTATAGTCAAGTTTCCGTTTCCTAATGAGCCAGTCTTAGAGTGGGAAAGTAGTACAATTGTGCCTAAGGGTCATTTCATCTCATATCTTAAGGCCAAGAAGTTAGTCTTCAATGGGTGTATCTATCACATAGTTAGATTTAAAGACTCACCGTAGAGACCGCACCACCAAGTTAGTCTCAATTGTGCATGAGTTTCCAAAAGTATTTCCTGTTGATCTTCTCAAAGTCCCTCCCGACAGAGAGATAGACTTTGGAATTGATGTCCTCTTGATACCCAACCCATCTCTATTCCTCCATAAATGATGGCTCCAGCCGAGTTGAAAGAATTAAAAGAATAGTTGAAAGATCTTCCTGATAAAGTTTTCATCTAACTAAGGGTCTCACCTTGTGGTGCTCTGGTCTTATTCGTGCAAAGAAAGATAGTTCCATTAGAATGTAGATTGACTATCGCTAGTTGAACAAGATCACTAAAAAATAAGTATCCTCTCCTTAGAATCAATGACATGTTCAATAGATTTCAGTGTGACACTTGTTTCTTTAATATAGACCTTTGATCCCGCTATTATCACCTGAAAGTGAGAGAAAGTAACATCTCGAAGACAACTATTATGGTCATTATCAATTCCTTATTGTGTCCTTTGCATTTGACTAATGCCACTGCAACATTCATGGATCTCATGAACAAAGTATTCAAGCAGTATTTTGATATATTTGTTATCATTTTCATCAATGACATCTTGATCAACTCTAGAAACAAGGAGGATAATGCCGGTTATCTTAGAAGAGTACTCCAAACTCTCAAAGACCGTGAATTATTTTTCCATGTTTTCAAAATGTGAGTTTTGGATAAAATTTGTGGCCTTCATAGGGTATTTGAGTTGATTCGCAGAATATAGAGGTATTGAAGAATTGGCCCAGATCCACATCCACAACTGACGTAAGGACTTTCTTGGGTTTGGCTAGTTACTAAAAAAAGCTTTGTAGAAGGGTTTTCATCCATTTTGTCCCCATTGACTAAGTTGTTCCATAAGAAGTCTATGATCTGAGGCTTGTCAGAAAACTTTTAGGAATTGAAAAGTCAATTTACTACTGCTTTAGTATTGATCCAACTTGAGGGCACATAGGGTTTTATTGCGTATTGTGATTTGTTCAGGGTTAGACTTAGTTGCGTGTTGATGCAAAATGGTAAGGTTATAACTTATGCCTCCAAAAAAATTAAATTCATGAGAGGAATTATCCGATACATGATTTTGAGTTTTTGGCAGTGGTATTTTCTCTTAAGATATGACATCATTATCTCTATGACATGCATGCGGATGCATTCACCAACCACATGAGTCTCCAACATGTTTTTAGTTAGAAAGAGCTAAACCATAGACAAAGAAGCTGGATCGAACTACTTAAGGACTATGATACGAGCATCCTCTATCACCTAGGTAAAGGTAATGTTGTTGTTGATGCTCGTAGCAGATTATTCATGAGGAGTACTACTTATGTTGAGGATGGAAAGAAAGAGTTGTCTAAGGAAGTGCATAGACTTGCACATTTGGGAGTCCTCCTCGTAGACTCAGAAAAAGGTGGTGTTATTGTGTTAAATGGGGCTGAATCATCTTTAGTGGTGGAAGTGAAGGAAAAGAAAGAAAAGGACCCCATTGTACTTCACTTGAAGGAAAATGTTCAAAAACAGAAGGTGATGACTTTTGAACAAGGTAGATATGGTGTGCTGAGGTACCATATGATATGCGTCCTGAATGTTGGCGGTCTCCAGAATAGAATCATGGTAGAAGCCCACAATTCCAAGTATTCGATTCATCTAGGTTCCACCAAAACGTGTCATGACTTTAGAGAAATGTAATGGTGGAATGACATGAAAAAAATATTTGTTTGTAAGTGCCAGAATTGTCAACAAGTCAAGGTTGAGATTTAAAGGCCATATGGCGTAGCTCAGAACATAGCTCTTCCAGAGTGGAAATGGGAGACGATCAATATGGACTTCATAACTGGCTTACCATGATCTCACCAACAACATGATTCAATTTGAGTGATTGTAGATCGGATGACTAAGTCAGCCCATTTCTTGCCACTAAAGACTACTAATTCAACAGAAAGGGAAACTTAGTCCCCGTCACTTTGGCACTACTAGATTTTAAGAGAATTGGTAATGTAGCTTATGAGTAGGAGCTACTGCCAGAACTAGCAGTTTTTCGTCCAATATTTCATATCCCTATGCTTAAAAAGTAATTGGGAGATCCATCACTCATTGTGCCAACATAGAGTGTTTGTGTGTAAGATAATTTGTTTTGTGAAGAGATTCCAATTCCGATTCTTGATTGTCAGGTTTCCAAGTCGATGACCAACGAAGTTTCATATGTCAAAGTTTTATAGAGGAATCTATTTATTGAAGAGGCTACAAAGACAAAGAATATATGAAAACAAGATACCCTCATCTATTTGTCCCTCCACATGTTGATGTTGAATGTAATGATCCTTTCCCAATTTCGGATTCAGTGTCTATTCATATGTTGAATGCTGCATATTCTGAATTGTATTTGTGCCTTGTGTAATATCCTAGATTTTTCATCATTCGAGGATGATTGATCCCAAAAAGGAGATATTTTAACACTCCAAAGTATTCTAGCCCTAATAGGATCAGCAAAACCCAGAAAAGACTGGAAATTTTTCCTGCAGTCTAGTTTTACAGACACCATCTATAACCAATAGAAATAACCATAGATCGTAGATGGGATCATGGAATCATACTCCTGAAAGTTGATTTATAGGTAAAAGTTTCACAGATCATAAGATGGGTCATATATCCCTTTACGAAAGATAAAATGATGCATGAAACAAAGTCCTGAAAGCTGAAGTTAAGCTTTGACTTTATGGACCATGGTGTTGCACCGACATCACAAAATAAATGCAGAGTGTAGCATGAATACCAAAACAACATGTACTCAGTAGACATCATAGGTTGACCGAGAAGGAAAAGTAAAATCAATATAAAATGATAAAATCTAGACACAACTAAAGTCAAGGCGAAATTTAAAGAAATGCTCATAAGTGTACTAAGACAGAAAAGAACTAAGCACAACTAACTACACCTAACTATACCCCCATAAGCTCAGAAGGTACACTCGCATGCAAGTTTAAGTAAAAACCCAAACAGACCCCCATAAGCCCGAAAAGTACACAAAATAGCAAAATCTACTAAGAGTAGGTCATGGTGAGTCTGGAGCCGGAGAAGGAAACCAACCAAAGTGTATCGACTCAATAGATTTGTGACTAGTAGGAATAAACTACATATGTGACTAGTAGGAATAAACTACATGGAAGATAATGAGTATCATGACCAGACCTTAAATCTACAAGTAGTATTAATCACCTCTGTGGAGGATAATGAGAAACGTGACTAGACCTTGAATCTACGATTATAAAGGGTTGATGAAGGATCTCATGTCAAATCATCATCATAGAAGTGTTGTGGGACAAAGTCCACTCTCAGGTTATCAAAACAATACTCCAAGCTCGAACCAACTCCACTCCCAAGTTGCCAAGCCACGCCTGGAATTTCAAACGTGTCTCACATGGCCATATAAAGAGGGAGTGTGGATAAAAGGTTGACAAAGCTGAGTAAACACCTAACCTAAGGCTCATTCTATCAGACTCAAGTTTGCTACACCAGTCTAGAATGAGCTAAACCGTCTAAAATGACGTTATGGCAAAGCTAACACCAAATGACTCAAAATGTAGCAGGTCTATGGAAAGAACTAGCCTAATCCTTGAATAAGGCCAAACAATATCAAACATTCAACAATAACATCAACAAGACCAACCATAAGATAAGGATAAACACATAACATAACTAGTATGATTCTAATCCTAAAAATCTTGATATAAGCTTTAAACATGGTTTCTATGTAATGTAGCATAATAAACTAGGTACCCATCCCTAATTAACCCAATTCAACATGAATTTACAATATTCGAGCTCAATTTAAGGAATGGGAAGTCGCAGCCTACCTTAAGGCTGACTACGTGCGCTGCAAATCATGTTTTCTGAGCTTTTACTTTTCCGTACGATCTACAAATGCTGCCACACTATCAAAAGTATAATCACACCATTAATTTAATCATTTAGACAATAAATTCACTTAAAAATAAACAGGCAAAATTTAAGAGTCAAAATGGGAATAGTGGGACCAGCACTAGAAATTTTGGAAATGACTCCATCAAAAGGCCCTAAATAGTTGCCCGAGCTTGTGTTCCAAAATGAAAAATAATTTCGGGCTCAGATCAATGGGAACCAACACATTCAACAACACCACTATTTAAAAAATGGGCTAAGGTAGCCTACGAATAAAAAATTATACCTCAAACTATGAATACCCAACACTTCCCAAACACTCTAATGCATATCACCAAGCTCTCTGATCAAAATAAACTCTGCCTTACAAAACACAGAGCTAAAGTGGAGGAGATATCATAATTAAAAGTTTTGGAGAAGAATGATCGTGTATTAGTCTTTTAAGAATGACAGAGGTAGCATTAAAGAGAACCTTAATGCACCTAAAGTGAATGGCCAACAAAAGGTGACCCTCGCTAATGTGAGTCGTTGTATTCTAAAATGAAGGCTGTTATACGATGCCAGGGCCCCTGAAGCAGATGGGCTTGAGTTGGAGAATCTTGCTAAAACGGTTGGCTGACCACGAAAGTGGTGACCGCTTAAGCGGACCAAGGGCGCTAAAGTAGCTTCCACCTGCCTTGCCTATCCCGCTTAAGAGGATCTCTGGCCAAAAAAGTGAAGATCGCTTAAGCAACTGAAAGGCCGCAAAAGTCAGGGCACTAGTATCAGGCACCAAAATTTTAACTATGTCCCCTTGGACCCCACTGGGGTGCTCAAGCATAGTTTGGAACCCTGTATATGCGAACGAGATATGGAACCCAATAAAAATCGACATTCAAAACTCAATATAGCAGTCGAAACTTCCATTCAAGGTCTTCTCGACAAAGAATGTGTCCCACACTCAAACTCCATTTTAAGTTAAAATTCACAAGGGGGCTCCGAATTTTCTTGGAGGCCTAGGGTCCGCATGATGGGTCGTTCTAGAAAAAAATTGTTACTACGTAGCTAACCGCACTGACCAAATTATCATCTGGGCATGTTTACCAAGAATGTTGATCGAGGTCAAAGTTTAGCCAAAGCTTAAAGGCTAAAACGCCTAATGCTATAAACTCACATCAAAATCCTCAAGACCAAGCCAACCATGTGACTATCCGAAAATAACCCTTTCGGAGCTAATGGAATTATGAGATTTGCATTATGAGGACAATTTTTGTGAACTTCTGATCGAAAATCATCACGCCCTTCACATGTGACACACAGAAGAATATCCGATCACCAGCTTAAAACCTCAATGGTTGACGCCTATGATCAACATAACTCTGGTGTTTACTAGCATATCCTGAATCACTTGCACCCTCTACCTCTATTTCTCTTCCGCTCATAAACAACCTTCCAGCAAGGAGAAAGAGATAAAGATGAAAATTCTCAAATTCTCACAAATGGTTTGAATAAGCATTCTTTAGAGAGGGAATGTCGGAAAAGACATCTGCGCCAATGTAAAAAAAGAAATTTAACATTTTCACAGTAGCAAGGAGAAGGAAAGGAACACCTGATTCAAGCCCTCCGAAATCAAGTTAGTACCCCGCAGCTTGGGCTCTCTAGACTCAAACTAGCCAACTAGAGAGCCACAATGCCTACCATAAAAGGCCTCGTACGAGACCGTATAAACACTAGCGTGGTAGCTATGGTTGTACGAAAACTCTGCTAATAGATCAAATTGGTCACAATCACCTCGAAACTCCAAAACATAGGCCTGTAACATATCCTCAATAACATGAGTAATACGATCCAACTACCTATCGGTCTATGGGTTGAAAGTTGTGCTAAGGTCAACAAGAATGCCCAACTCCTCTTGAAAATTCCTCTAAAACCTAGAGGTGAACTGAGAACCGCAATATTTGAGATAACAGACAAAGGTACACCATGAAGACAAACAACCTCTTAAATATAAATACGAGCCAGCCTTTCGATGCGGAGTGAAGCACGAACATGGATGAAGTGTGCTCACTTGTTCAATCGATCAATGTTGATCCATATGCTGTCAAAATATATAGAAATCCAAGGCAAACCCGCAACAAAATCCATAGTGATGCAATCCAACTTCCACTCAAGAATGGGTAATCTCTAAACTCATCATGAGGCCTTAAATGCTTGGCCTTTACCTACTGGAAATATAGGAAATGAGACACATAGTTTTCAATATCTCTCCTCATGCTGCTCCAGAAATAGTATTGCCTAATATTATGATATGTCTTCGTGGCGCTCGGTTAAACATATTATCTAAAATCATGGGCCTTACAAAGGAATAGCTGAATCAAGTCTTTGACTCTCAAAACATAGATATGACTAGAAAATCTAAAAACCCCATCAATCTAAGGTAGCCTGAGCAGCATTATCCTCTAACAAACGGTCTTGAAGATCAACCAAGGTCTCATCCTCAAACCGGAAATCACAAATCTACTCAAACAAAGGCAACTAAACTCCCATTTAGGCCAACACAAGCCTAAAATCTTAAATATCCAAATGAATCATCCTATTGGCTAAGGACTGGTTGTACAAAGCCAATGGTCTCTCACCAGTAGACAAGAAGGCAAGACTACTCGTACTCACCTCCTTCCAACTTGAGGTGTCCTCTACTATATTTGCCTTGCCCCAAATATAGAGAACAAATAGGTCATAGTCCTTCAAGAGCTCAATCAAATGGCGATGCCTTAAATTAAGGTCCTTCTGGCTCATAATGTACTAAAGACTCTTATGATAACTATAGATCTAGCAAAGAACTCCATACATGTAGTACCTCCAGATTCTAAGAGTAAAAACTATCTCCACCAACTCCAAGTCATGAGTGGGGTAGGTGCGCTTATGCAATTTAAGCTGCCTCGATGCATAAGCAATAACCTTGCTCTGCTGCATAAATAAACAACCCAAACAAAAACAAGATGCATCACAATACACCATAAAGACCTCACTCTCAACTAGAAAATTCATATAGAAACGACTATAATAAATTCCTTGAGATGTGAAAGTTCAACTCACACTCCTTGGACAACTCAAAAGGAACATGAAGATGAGTCAACTGGTCAAAGGTACTGCTATAGTAGAGAAGCCCTCCATAAACTATCTATAGCTCCTTCTAATATGAAGAAGCTTTGAATCTGAGTAATAGAAGTTGTCCTAGCCCAATCATTAATAACTTCAATCATTATCAGTTATACCATGATGCAATCCTCTGACACCATGCACCCTAAGAATGCTATAGACTCGAGCCAAAACTCGCACTTTGAGACCATAACATAAAGTTGTTGATCTCTTAAAGGATGGAGCACAATCCTCAAATGATGTTCATGCTCTCTCCTACTCTGTGAGTATACAAAAATATTATCAATGAATACTATGATGAACGAATCTAGATAAGGTCTGAACAGCCGCGTCATCAAGTCCATAAAGGTAATAGTTGAATAAGTCAACCTAAAAGACATCACAAAGAACTCATAGTAACTAATACGAGTCATAAATATGGTCTTAGGGATGCCAACTACCCTAATCCTGGACTGATGGTAACCAGATCCCAAATCAATCTTTAAAAACATTGCGACACCCTAAAGTTGGTCTAATAGATCATCAATATTAGGCATGGGGCATTGGTTCTTAACTTTCATCTTATTCATCTCCATGTAGTGAAAATATATCTGTATCGTACCATCCTTATTCTTCACAAATAGAATGGGGCGCCCTAAGGAAATACACAACGCTGAATGAATCCCTTATCGAAGAGACCCTGAAGAAGAACTGAGCTCCTTGAACTCTATGGGGTCCATGTGATAAGGCAAAATAGAATAGGATGAATACCCAACTAAAGGTCGATAGGAAAATCAACTTCATGCTCTAGGGGTAGGCCAGGTAGGTCGATAGGAAATATATCTACAAGCTTATGGATAATAGGAACCAACTCAATTGAGGGAACCTCTCTATTTACATCCCAAACATAGGGAAAATAAGATAAGAAATCTCTAGCCACTAGATTTGAGCCCTAATAAGTGAAAAAACTCCAACTAATGTGCTACTACAAGAGCCCTGCTAGACTACTGGAAGATTACTAGACATGGCAAAGGTAACGACCTTAGAAAAACAATCTAGAACCGTGCAGTAGAGGGAATAACTATTCTATGCCAAGAATCACATTTAAGTCAAGAATATCAAGTAATATAAGTCCATATCGGGTGTCACGACCTTAGATAACCACCAGACAAGATTGAAACACCTAATAAACTACTAAAGTCTCACCCACGAGGGTCACACACGAAATGAAACTACCAAAGGTTCCAAAATACTACTCAAACAAGAAGCATTATATATAGATACATATGAAAAGGTAGAGTCTCAATCAAATAAAGTTGAGGCGGGTTGATGGCATAAGAGAATTGTACCTATGATCACATCATTTGATGCCTCAGCCTCCACAATGCTGGAGCCGCATACAAGTGAGCATGTAAGCCTCTACTCTGGTCATGTTGCCTACTACCTAACCTTCCTCCTCATGGACCACCTCAAATACCTTGGTGACCACCCTATGGTACTAGAAGAGGCCTCTATATCTAAGTAAAGGAGCTACTGGTGGAGTTGGTAGAGCAATCTGTTAAGATGGAGTAATCAACTTACACAAAAGAGCAATCTCTAGACCAATGATGAAAGTTCCCAACTTCAAAATAATCATATGTCGGTTGACTCAGAACGTAACATCCACCACGAAATAAAGCACCTGACTGAGACCTCTCTCAACTCAGACTCGAGTCTGCATCACTCAAATTATACTAGTTACCCTCTAAAGCCTAAAGTGAGGCTTGATAAGGTTGGCTATACTGACCCTACTAAAACCATTATTGGGACCTATCATTGGAGTCTCTAGTCCTAGAACATGACCTAATGTAGTTTCCCTCATGCCTATCTCTCTTGTTACAGCCCCTATGGGCCCAATGATAAAGTTGCTAAATGGAATGGGCATGGCAAGATACATCTTAAAACAGAAGCACGCAAAGACCATAGCCACAGTCTCGATCTACAGATGGAACCTTAAACCTTTGATGATGCAAAAAACTCTCTTCTCCTTAGTAGATATGCTCATAGTGTCATGGCAGGAGATATCATGAAATCTCACCTGCCTAGGACATTAGAGGAAACCCAATTGGTCTAGTCTTATGGTAAGAACACCATTGTTTGGTGGGCTCGTGAATTGATAACCTATGAAGTTGGCTCCTCTCATCTTCACCAAACCCAGAGTATATAATTGTTCACGACAAGTAGTAAGAAACTCATGGGCATAATTTCTCATAGCTCCAGAAAACCTCAGAGGTGAAAGTCTCAATCAGAGCATCTTATGCTTCTCTAGCGACATGGATCTATTTGCAATCATAGGCTAGGCACCCTTAGGGGGTACCTGGATCTGAGGTACCTCTGTTGCAGGCTGACACTATGGGGCTAATGCAATATTATCTGCAGGTGAGGCCTGGTGCACACCCCTAACTATTGTCAAAAACTGGGTGATGGCTGCCTTAAGCTCGGAAGCCATAGATGGTCTTTGTGGTTATTGGGCTGGCCGCGGCCCCACCAGTTGAACATGAGTGATAATGCTCAAATTACTCTCTAAAATAACTAGAAGAGTAAGCATTCATTAGCAATAAAAATACCCAACAAGAGAGTTGGGGTGGAATCCTACAAGGAGTTATATAATGCAAGGAATTCAATTAGAAAATTAAGAATGCAAATTGATTCATTGTAGCAATTAGATAAAGTGGGTTGATGATTCCACCAAATTTGTTAAAAGGGTTTTGGTAACAATTATCGATTAAAGTAAATTAGGGATTCAAATAAATAAGAGACGATCTAGGGGTGTGGGGATGGGTATTGATGTCAAATAGGGGTATATGTGTTTGCTCAATAGTACTACACAATCATGGATAGGCTGGTTAATCTTTAATGACATTGATCTTCTTTCGATCTTAAAGCATCATATCATAGAATCACCTTTTGTTCTCATCTATTTGAATCACAAATCAACCCAATACCTTAATAGAATCCCTCTTTCCAGCACATTTGACAACTAGAATTGTACCACAATTTCTCTTTCGAGCAAACTACAAAAATCAAACCTAAATTGCATGCATCAAGTTATTTACCCATTTCAATTGATCTCTTTCGAGCATCAATCAAAGATATAGTCTAGGATTAAGTTTACAACCTTAAACCATGATTAACCCATGATAATTATCTCAAATGCATAAGTATACAATACTAAACAGAGAAAGACACAAGACCCACAACATTAAATCAACACCAAACCTTATAATCACACATCTGGAATTGGGGTTTTAACCAAGCATCATAAAATGAAAAGAGAGTATACTCATTATGTTCTTAGTCACCGGGGAGTTGAAATTAAGCATTAGTTGTGAACAACCACTTTGATTTGAACCCTAAAATGTCAATTACAAGGTTGTTAAAAAACCCCAAAAAACTAAGAATATTTCTCAAAGGGTAAAAGATTAATTCATGCCAAGTCTCTCTAAAATCTCCTAAAAACTAATAATATGAAATCATGATATAACTTGTAATACATTTTGTTTCTCTTTTGGACTATTTATAGTTTCCCAAAAATGGGTCCAAAATTCTATACGACACTAGTTTGGTGACATAAGTCGGGGTCGCCTAACATGTTCAGTGGATTGTCGTTTACTCTTTAGCTCGCCCTTTATTTTACTTAAGCCTTCTGGTGTTTGAACCGCCGTTGGTAAACTCGATTGAGTCGGCCTTTCACAATCAGTTCATCACCAATTACCACCATGTTTGCCTATTCATGTTTCATTTTTACTCAGGAGTCTATCATCTTTGGCGATAGACTTTCTATCTCACCCAGTCATCTTTGGCGAATTACCATTTCAACTTTAGTTCCCCGAACTTCCTTAAATAATTTCAATTGTGAACATTGTGAACTTGGGCGACGTCTGTCCTATTGGGGATCCACCCTATTGGTTAGGCAACTACCAGTTTGGAGTTAGTAGTCCTTTCAATGTTTTTGGCCTGTTTTCATTTATTCATCCTTGCCATGTCTTTTAGCTTTAATAGCTGCAAAGTATCAAAATATCATCAGATAAGGACATAATTAGGCATTGAGGACACTAATTTTTTAACTAAAAAGGACTCAAATGAGTATAAATCTACCACACATTAACACCCCTAACTTAAATTTTTAATTGTCCTCAAGTAAATCAAGAATACAATTAGTTCAACAAGGGTGTCTACAACAGTTCTCAAATGGGAGTTAAATTGCAAGTGCTACTAAAAAGCATATGCAATACAAAATCGTGCTCAAAAAGTTTCGAATGATGAACAATCGGTATCAATCCAAGCTTAAGGTCACTAGTGCTCCTTTCTAATGCAAAAATATATTTAAAAATAAAACATTTAAGTTCCCTCACGATAAAATGATTTCATGTTATCACAAATCACATCAACAATGAAGTTAGGAATATATACAATTCTCACTCTCCGAAAGAGAAATACTGTAACACTCCGAAAATCTAATAAATTAAGATAGAGCTTAATAAGGAATCTAGTAGCCCAAATGGGGTTTAAAGTAAAGATTAGAGTAAAAAAATAACCTCCCTTAATTAGTACAAGTGTTTTTCGACTTAAACGTCAAGGCATGACCCCCAAGGACCAACCAAGGGTCTTTGAGGAGGACCTTGATGGCAGCCAAAAAGGCTGTCAAGAGGCAGCCACCCAAGAAATGGGATCCCATGAGCCATAGGTGGACCCACACCCTGTAGGTGGGAGTCGTGGGTCGAGGCTGGACCTCCCCCATTTCTCCAAAGTTTCAGTAACAAATCACGACTTGCCAGCAAGGTTTGTGGACCCACTCACGCCCCGTGGGTGAGGTCTCGTGAGTCAGGGGTGGAGTTGGCCAAAATGAAGAACTGCAGACCCAACCCATGAGTGACCAGCACGGTCTGTGGGTCCATCCAAGCCCCATGGGTGGGGGTCGTGGATGGGGGCCTGCGAAGCTACCCCAATCTAGGCCAAGGGTGCCTAGTTTTAAATAAATTCTATTTTAATTATTTAAGGGTGGGAACAGTTTCTATTGTTTATTTAGACATATATAAGTACTTGTTAACTATTAACCATCCCCTTTACACCTCATAACTCACAAGACTCAAATCATAACCAACTCCGCTCTCCAGTATTTCTCTCTCTAAGACTCCATTGAAGAACAAGAACGAGGTCAAGTTTAGGGTTCAACTAGCAGCCTTTTCTCTTCAATTTCGTGAGATAATATTCATAAGGTATGGTGGATTTTCATCTATGGGTAGCTTTCACCCATAGAGTACATTCAGAACTTGATTTCAAAGCTTCTAATTTCCCCCAAAACCTAGGGTTTCAATCTAAGTCATGAGTTCTCTTTCAAAATGTTTTTGATGGTTGATTTATGAAGGATTATGATTGAATTTATTTTTAATTTTTGATTTATGATGAGATCCCCCAAGAACTCATGAATCCCCCATAATGCTAAATTGTGAATTCATGATGTGGGTTGATTGATTATAGAAGCATGTCAGTTGATTATATATATATTGATTGAGTTATTGAATCATGATATTCCCCTATCTAATGTAGTAATTCTAGATATTTGGGTTGAGTTTGATTTATAGCCTTGAAGGGTAAATTATGAGGGTTTGTACATGTTGATGAGAATTGTGTATGAGCATATGATTCACTTAGAAAGTGAAGGTCCTATGACTATTGTGGAATTGTGGTATTGTTGAAAGATCATTCTCCCCTTACCCTTACATATGACTATGCATTAAATGTCTAGGATTGTGATAATGTTGTTATGTTGATTGAAAGACTATTCTCATAAACAAACTACAATCATGATGTGAAAGGTTTACTCACATATTGATGATTCTAAGGTTGAAATTCAATTCTCACCTAATTGAATCCATGAGCTATTTTATGAGTTTTGTTGAATGAAGGGTAAAATACTCCTTCACACATGTAAATACAATTCAAGATTAAATATGTAAATTTTGGGAAAGTTGTGCTTAGCACCGTGTGGATATGGAATGTGAGGTAGAGGCTCTCCCGTCAATACAATAGGCCGGGTCAACTAAATTAACTTCATGAGATGGAATCTCCCCCATCAATACAATAGGTTTGGGGTTTCCAGAAGCAATCTCCCTATCTTATAACTATGTGCCCACATAGGTCTTTAGCTAGTGGATCCACCTAAAAGTTAATACATTTAGTTCTACCTTTGGCAAGTAGTATATCTCTTTTCGGTGTGGGACATGACACCGGATTCCATGTAGCTCAACATGGTCTATGTCGGTTAAGGCTATTTCCCTACATGATCAAGAACAAGAATATGAACTATGAACAAGAACATGAGTTATGTACTATGGTTCCTCAAGAGGTTCTACTTAGTATGAATGGGGGTATGGGACTTCATTCATGCCTTGCACAAGTAGGCTTTGAGAGTGATTGTGGTATGTTATTTTATGACATGATGCTTTATGAGTTAATGCATGTTTTACATGAACCATGAACATGAACATGAACTATACTTATGATTTATTAATGAGCTTTACTAAGTGTGAGTGGGGGTATGAGACTTCACTTATACATTGCACAAGTGAATTATAAAGGGGTTATGGTGTGGTTTCCTTATGCTATGAAGATATATGAATTCATGCATGTGTAATATGGTTTGTTGCCAAGTGTGACTTTACTTGCTACAAGCTATGAACATGAATGTTTTCTTGTCTATGAATGTTGACTATGTAATTACACTATTGTGCATGAGGATTCTTAAAGTTAATAAAAAGCATGGTTTCATCTAAATTGTCCCTTTTTGCATGTTTTAAGGATTTTTATGCATGGCTTCCATACTTAGTACAATTTGTGTGCTAACCCATATTTTCTACATTTTCTATAAGTGTAGGTTCCGGTCGTTGAGGCGTACTTCCCCTTTTGAGTAGAGCTTGGATTGATTATTCTCCATGCTTGGTGAGTCCTCATGGTTCGAGGACAAGACTTATTCATTTCTAGTTTCCTTTGTACTTTCACTTTTGAGACTATGTTGTAAAGGACTGTGACCCTTATTGATTCTCGATTGTATTAAATGGTTTTTGAGACAAGGTCTAGACTTCTATATTGGTTTTATCAAAAAGACTTTGATTATAAAAAGATTAAATTCTGCATCATTTCTATTACTTATGTTTATGATTATGCTAAGTGCTTGTATGAGACCCCTTCGGGGTCAAGTACACCGTGTTACATCTAGGGGGTACCCCTGGGTCGTGACAAACTTGGTAATCAGAGAAAAAGGTTTAGAATGATTCTAGGATGATGTCTCATAAACCACGTCTAGTAGAGTCTTGTTTATGATTGTGAAGCGCGCCACATTTATGAATGAGAGGCAATAATATGTTTAGGAAATTTCACTTCTTTCATTACTCTTTAGTCGTGCCTTAGAGTTTTAACTCTATAAAGTCCTTTTCATAACCCTTATCATGTGTCTATAGGATAAGAATACAAGAAGGGTGAACGCAAGAAGGATGGAAGAGGAGATTGTGAATGAGAAAGTTCCTCCCCAAGATCCTCAAGTTCCTCAAGCTCCTAATGATGAGGGTGCTATGAAAAATGTGGAAATAAGCCATGACGGCTCAAGTTCAAGCTCAAGCCGTGACAACTCAAGCCCAAGCTGTAACGGCTCAAGCCAATAAAGATGTTGGGCCCCATGTGAACCTTGATGTGAATACCATGGCTTCAAGGTTGAGAGATTTCACAAGAATGAATCCTTCTATGTTCTTTGGTTCTAAAGTGGGTGAAGACCCTCAAGAGTTTGTGGAATAGGTCTACAAGATAATTAATGCTATGGGGGTGACTTCTTTAGAGAAAACGGAGCTAACCGCTTACCAATGGAAGGGTGTGGCCCAAGTATGGTATACTCAATAGAAGAGGAATAGGTCGAAAGGAGCGGGTCCCGTAGGTTGGGAGGTGTTCAAGAAAGCATTCCTTAAGAGGTTTTTCCCCGAGAGAAGAGGGAAGCCAAGGTGGAAGAATTTATCAACCTTTGTCAAGGAGGTATGGGTGTTGAAGAATATTCTCTAAAGTTTACCGAATTGTCAAAGTATGCTCCATCTACGGTGGTGGATCCTAGGGATGAGATGAACAGGTTTGTGACGGGTGTATCTAGTTTGGTAAGGAAAAAATGTCGTTCATCTATGTTTCATGATAACATGGATATATCCCGTCTTATGGTGTATGCTAAACAAATGGAGGATGATAAACTCCAAGACAAGAATAGGGAAGTGAAGAGGCCTAGGACTGATGATGGGAATTCTTCCAAGGGTAATTCTGAGGTTCAAGGTAGACCAAAGTTCAAGAGAAGGTTCTCCAACCAAGGCTCCTCTAGTTTTCCAAGGGTCAACAAAGATAGGGTGGCTAACCCTAAGCCTCAAGGAGGCAATAGTGGTGGATCTTCTATGGTGAGGCCTACGTGTGCTAAGTGCGGTACGAAACATGATGGTAAATGTCTTGCCGGCATGGGTGTTTGCTATGGTTGTGGTAAGAGTGGGCATCAATTGAAGAATTTCCCAACACTTGCGGCAATGGGAGAGAAGATAAGCAAACTCCTCCTAGCAGTTTGTATTCCGATGCTCCTAAAAAAACTGCTTCTATGCTCTTCAATCCCGAGGTGACCAAGAGAGATCCCCGGATGTTGTGAACGGTATGTTACAAGTCTTTTCCATCGATGTTTATGCATTGTTAGACCCCGGTTCCACTCTTTTCCTTTGTTACACCTTTTGTGGCTATGAAGTTTGAAATACTCCCCGATGTGTTAGAAGAACCTTTTTCAGTTTCTACCCCGGTTGGTGACTCGGTAGTGGCAAAGAGAGTCTATATGAGTTGTCCTATTTTGTTTTCCCATAAAGTTACCTTGGTGGATTTAGTGGAGTAATGCATGTTATATTTTGATGTAATTTTGGGTATGGATTGGTTGCATGCTTGCTATGCCTCTATTGATTGTAGGACTCGGGTAGTAAAGTTTCAATTTCAAAATGAGTCTACTTTAGAGTGGAAGGGGGAAAATTCTATCCCTAGAGGTCAATTTGTTTCTTGCCTCAAAGCTAGGAAAATGATCTCCAAAGTGTGCATTTACCATATTGTTAGGTGATGGATGTTGAGTTCGAAACCCCTTCCTTAGAGTCGGTCCCTGTGGTGATTGAATTTCTGGAAGTCTTTCCCAATGACTTACCCGTCATTCCTCCCGAACGGTAAATAGACTTTGGCATTGATATCTTGCCGGATATGCAACCTATCTCCATTCCCCTTATAGAATGGCTCCGGCCGAGCTGAAAGAGTTGAAGGAGCAACTCAAGGATTTGTTAGACAAATGCTTTATTCAACCGAGTATCTCTCCATGGGGTGCTTCGGTATTGTTTGTTCGAAAGAAGGATGGGTCTCTTAGAATGTGTATTGACTATCGCCAACTAAAAAAGTGACCATAAAGAATAAGTACCCCCTTCCGAGGATTGACGACTTGTTTGATCAACTTCAAGGGGCTAACTATTTCTCCAAAAGAGATCTTCATTCAGGTTACCATCAACTAAGGGTGAGAGGGGTTGACATTCCCAAGACGGCCTTTAGGACCCGGTATGGTCACTATGAATTTGTGGTTATGTCATTTGGGTTGACAAATGCCCCGACGACATTCAAGGATCTAATGAATAGAGTGTTTAGACACTAACTTGATATGTTTGTGATCGTGTTTATTGATGATAATTTGATCTATTCAAGGAGTGAAAATGAGCACATGAGCCATTTGAGGATTGTATTACAAGTCCTTAAAGACCACCAATTGTTTGTGAAGTTTAGTAAGTGTGAGTTTTGGCTAGGTCCGTAGCCTTTCTTGGTCATATTATGTTTAGCAAGGGTATTGAGGTAGATTCTAAGAAGATGGATGCGGTCAAGGGTTGGCCTAGAACTCTAACTCCTACCGATATTAGAAGCTTTTTGGGTTTGGACGGATACTATAGGAGTTTTGTTGAGGGTTTTTCCTCCATTGCTTCTCCATTGATGACTTTGACTCAAAAGAAAGTTAAGTTTGTATGGTCGGAGGCTTGCGAGAAAAGCTTCCAAGAGTTGAAAAATAGACTTACTTCCTCTTCGGTGTTGACCTTACCGGAGGGTACCGATGACTTTGTTGTGTATTATGACACCTGTCGAGTGAGTTTACGATGTGTGCTTATGCAACATGGTAAAGTGATTGCCTATGATTCAAGGCAACTCAAGATCCATGAAAATAATTGTCCAACCCATGATCTTGAATTAGCGGCAGTAGTGTTTGCATTGAAAATATGGAGACATTATCTATATAGAGTGCATGTTGATGTGTTCACCGATCACAAGAGCCTTCAATACGTGCTTAGCCAAAAAGACTTGAATCTCTGGAAAAGAAGGTGGTTAGAACTTTTGAAGGATTATGATGTGAGTGTCCTTTACCACCCCGACAAAGCCAATGTAGTTGCGGATGCCCTAAGTCGATTGTCCATGGGTAGTGTGGCCCATGTAGAGGATGAGAAGAAAGAGTTAGTTCGTGATGTACATAGGTTGGCCCGATTAGGTGTTCAACTAGTGGATTCCACCAAGGGTGGTGTCATGGTCCATAACGGTTCCGAGTCATCCTTCGTAATGGACGTGAAGTCCAAATAAGATTTTGATCCCATGTTAATGGAGTTGAAAGAACCAGTACTCAACAAGTCCATTTAGGCTTTCTCCCAAAGGAGAGATGGGGTGCTTAGGTACCAAGGTCGATTATGTGTTCTAAATGTTGATGGCTTGAGGAGAAAATTCTAGAAGAAGCTCATGGTTTGCGGTATTCTATTCATCCGGGAGCCACCAAGATGTACCATGATCTACGAGAAGTCTATTAGTGGAATGGCATGAAGAAGGATATAGCGGGTTTCGTAGCCAAGTGTCCGAATTGTCAACAAGTTAAGGCCGACCACCTAAGACCCAGAGGTTTGTCCCAAGTTATTGTTATTCCCACTTGAAAGTGGGAGGATGTGAACATGGACTTTGTTGTGGGTTTACTTCGTACTCGAAGGCAACATGATTCTATTTGGGTCATTATGGATAGAATTACAAAATCCACCCACTCTATTCCCATTAAGGTTTCATTTTCAGCGGAAGACTATGCCAAATTGTTCATCAAAGAGATAGTGAAGTTACATGGAGTTCTTTATCTATTATTTTGGATCAGGGTACTCAATTTACTTCACACTTTTGGAAGGCATTCCAAAAAGGGCTTGGTATCAATGTTAAGCTTAGTACCACTTTCCACCCTCAAAAAAATGGTCAAGCGGAGCGCATCATTCAAATCCTAAAGGACATGTTGAGGGCATGTGTTATAGATTTCAAGGGAAATTGGGATGACTATCTACCATTGATAGAGTTTACCTACAATAATAGTTACCACTCAAGTATTACCATGGCTCCTTTTGAAGCATTGTGTGGTAGGAGGTGTAGATCTCTGGTTGGTTGGTTTGAAGTAGGTGAAATTGCTGTAATTGGTCCCGAACTAGTTTATGAGGCCATTGAAGAAGTCCAACTCATTAGAGAGAGGTTGAAGACGGCCCAAAGTCGGCAAAAGTCTTATGCCAATGTTAGAAGGAGGGATCTAGAATTTGAAATTGGTGATTGGGTCTACTTGAAAAATCACCTATGAAAGGTGTGATGAGGTTTGGTAAAAAGGGGAAGCTTAATCCCCGGTATGTGGGCCCATACCAAATCTTGAAACGTGTTGGGAAAGTTGCATATGAGTTAGACTTGCCAAATGAATTGGCTCCAATTCACCCGATATTTCATGCCTCCATGCTTAAGAAGTGTATTGGTGATCCGATATCCATCATTCCTTTAGAGGGTTTAGGAGTTGATGAGAGTCTATCATATGAGGAAGTTTCGGTAAATATTTTGGACCGGCAAGTGAAAAGGTTGAGAAAAAAGGAAGTAGCTTCCGTAAAGGTTTTATGGAGGAATCATTTAGTTGAGGGTGTTACATAGGAGGCCGAGACCGATATGAAATCTCGCTATCCTCATCTTTTTCCTTCTACTCCTATTCAAGCTTGAGGTAATTAGTTCGTCTTGAGTTTTACTTTTTTGGGATTCATTTGTATTGTATGAGTTTTCCATGATCTCCTTATGTTATGCATGTTCTTGATGAAATTCATGTTTAGTAAGAAAATGATTTTTATGATTTATGTGTCCCTCATGTTGATTGTGCATTTTAGTATGATGATGGCATATTTGAATTCATGAGGTGACTTGATGAACATGCTTTGTTATGCTTGTGGTGAAATAGCATATTGGCTCCATGATTTTGTGTTGAACTTGATTTTAGTTGGAGAAGGTAGTTCATCCTATGAACATGAGACATGTTGAATTTCATGCATAGTGGGTTGGTAGATGTAGTTCCTACTTCCTTGTATTGCATTGACCATGTCCTGAGATGGAGTTGAGGTTTCCTCCTTTTGAATAGTGCATGAAGAGAATAGTGCATTTGTAAGTTTTGCATATTTTGATGTTTCATGCATGATGGGCTGCTAGTATTGAGTTTCTAAATTAGTTTGGTGTCAAGATCATCATTCGAGGATGAATGTTCCCAAGGGGGATATAATGTAACACTCCAGAAATCTAATAAACTAAGCTAGAGCCTAATATATAATCTAGTAGCCTAAATGGGGTTTAACGTAAAGATTAGAGTCGAAAAATAACCTCCCTTAATTAGTACAAGTGTTTTTGGACTTAAACGTCAAGGCATGACCCTCTAAGGACCAACCAAGGGTCCTTGAGGAGGACCTTGATGGCAGCCAAAAAGTCTGTCAAGAGATAGCCACCCATGAAATGGGCACCCACGAGCCATGGGTGGACCCACGGCCCATAGGTGGGGATCGTGGTTTGAGATTGGACCTCCCCCATTTCTCGAAAGTTTCAGTAACAAACCACGACTTGCCAACACGGTTCGTGGACCCACTCACATCCCGTGGGTGAGGTCTCATGAGTAAGGGCTGGAGCTGGCCAAAATGAGGAGCTGCAGACCCAACCCACGAGTGACCAACAGGGTCTGTGGGTCCATCCACGCCCCGTGGGTGGAGGTCGTGGATGGGAGCCTGCGAAGCTACCCTAATCTCGGCCAAGGGTGCCTAGTTTTAAATAAATTATATTTTAATTATTTAAGGGTGGGGACGGTTTATGTTGTTTATTTAGACATATATAAGTACTTTTTAAATATTGACCACCCCTTTTACACCTCATAACTCACAAGACTCAAATCATAACCAACTCCCCTCTCCAATATCTCTCTCTCTAAGACTCCGTTGAAGAACAAGAACAAGGTCAAGTTTAGGGTTCAAGGAACAACCTTTTCTCTTCAATTTTGTGAGGAAATCTTCATAAGGTATGGTGGCTTTTCATCTATGGGTAGGTTTTACCCATTGAGTCCCTTCAAAACTTGATTTCAAAGATTCCAATTTCCCAGAACCTAGGGTTTCAATCTAAGTCATGGGTTCTCTTTCAAAACGTTTTCAGTGGTTGATTTATGATGGATTATGATTGAATTGATGTTTAATTGCTGATTTATGATGCGATCCCCCCCCCCCCCAAGAACCCATGAATCCCCCATAATGCTAAATTGTGAATTCATGATGTGGGTTGATTGATTATAGAAGCATGTCAATTGATTATATCTATATTGATTGAGTTATTGAATCATGATATTCCCCTATCTAATGTAGTATTTCTAGATGTTTGGGTTGAGTTTGATTTATAGCCTTGAAGAAAAAATTATGAGGGTTTGTACATGTTGATGAGAATTGTGTATGAGCTTATGATTCACTTAGAAAGTGAAGATCCTATGACTATTGTGTAATTGTGGTATTGTTGAAAGATCATTCTCCCTTTACCTTTACACATGACTATGCATGAAATGTCTAGGATTATGATAATGTTGTAATGTTGATTGAAAGGTTATTCTCATGGACACACTGATATACCGTTAGTTTACGGTATTTTTAATGCATTTCTCTTAAGAGTTAGGTGTGTATAGGGACATTTTGTATTGGTTTTTATGTATTTTTATCATGTTTGCAGGAAATATATTCAGTCGTGGAAATTAAGAGACACAACTGAAAGATGCATAAAAAAAGGGATCTACGGAGGTGATCCATGGACCGTAGGTCCATTCACGCACCATAGATGGGTGTCATAGATGGGAAGGCAAGGCATTAAAGGAGATCAGGGAATCCTTGACCAAGTGTGGAACCACGGTTGCAATAGATGGACCGTACTGTTGCTCGTCAAATGATTCACAGAAGGGGTTCCAGTACCTGCTTTTGAAGATTCTAAGTATGGAGCTACGAAGGAGGATCTACGGACCGTGGATCAAACCACAATCCGTACTGTTGACCCGTCGTTTGCATCAGAGATGAGGATGTTTTGGAAGCTAAAAGATTGCCTAGGTCCTGAGTCACAGAAGGGACCTACGGACCGTAGGTCAATCCACGGTCCGTAGGTCAGTGTCGTAGATTGAAGACGCGTCCTGAAACATTATTTCCTTATTTCATTTCCTTTTTAGTTAGGACTTATTTTTCTATATATATGGCATGTAAACCTCATTTTTGGCGACTTTATTATTTTTATTCTAGTTTTTGACTTGGGAGATTAACTTGCAACTTTAGTAATTCTTAATCCCTAAGTTCATTTTGAAGATTTTGGTTTTGGAAATTCAAGTTGAAATTCTGGGATTATCATTCTCATTACGTAAGTTCATGATTTCTTCATCTAAAAATATGAATTGTGTTCTTGCTATTATGGGTAACTAAATCCACAACTAGGGTTGTGGGAACCATGAGCGATTAACAATGTATGAATAGTAACTAAGTAGTTCTTGAATAGTGTTATTGCATGCATTGATAATTCTTTCATTTAGAAATCTTTTTAACGGTGGCCAACGTTAGAACTTGCCTCGTTACTACTTGCCGGACCAATGAGGTAATTAACGAGAAAAAGAATTATCAACATAGATTTGGTGTGATACTATCTAATAGTATAATGTCAATTGGTGCGAGGGTGAAAACTAAGCCATACATCGATGTGATGCCTAATATGAGGTAAAGGTAAGGGTTAGTAAATTATACATACGTAGCCGGACAAAGGTGCGGGGTGAAATTCTCTAGATTCCGGACCAAGGATTTAGAGATACCTAACTTATCACTTTGCATGTAATACACTAGGAAAGGATTTCTATTACTAGGATTACTGCATTATGAGCTTATGGGGAACACATATACCATAGTTACTTTCTCATCTTGATAACAACTAAAGTTTAAATCTTGCTCATTGATTACTTACATAATTTCCTGAATTTGTTTCACAAATCCCTCCCTTTTATTACTTGTTTTTGGAAATACATTGACTAAACGAATATAATCGTTGGTTAAAGTTAAGTCTAAACCATATTCCTCGTGGGATCGACCCCAACCTACAAGTTGGGTTCTTTACTTGATAACGATCGCTTATGCTTCTTTAGGGAGGTATAATTTGAACGTATCAAATTTTGGCGCCGCTACCGGGGAGAATTTTAGTCAAATATTTCCTAATTTTTCTTTTTCTTTTGTTTTTGTCTCTCTCAGGTTCCTACTCTATTGTTTGCCAAGTACACGAAGTTAAGGAGAACCACTTACTCTCTACGATCCAGAACTGAACAGAACTTTGCGGAGAATGTATAATCAAGGAGTGCCAGCTAATCCTATTGGAGGTGAAGTAGGTGATGGTGTTGGGTTGCAGCCTCCGAGGGTTGTTGATGAGAATAATCAGATTCAAGCTGAGAATCTATTGAGAGATGCAGTGAGGGTACAATATCAACCAGGGCCAAGGTTGCATGATAACCATAGGGTCAACTTTAATACTGCTGATTCTGACGGACCTCTTGTCCTACCTCATCTACCGTCGGGGAATACATTTGTGGTAACTAGCAGTTTGATGTAGATGCTTACAACGAGGGGCTTGTTTGCAGGTGTGGCATCGAATGATCCACATACTCACATAGCCAAGCTAAGGAATGTTTGCAAAAGTTGTGTGGGTCGACCGGACCTAGACATGGATGTCATTGGATTGCGAGTATTCCCTCTATCATTGACCGGCGATGCTGCTATGTGGTTTAATGAGCTTCCTTATAATTCAATCTACATATGGTATCAATTGAGAGATGCGTTCCTAGCAAGATTCTTTCTAGTGTCCAAGAAGCTGAACCACAAAGATAAACTCAACAATTTTGTAGCACTACCTGGAGAGTCCGTGAGTAGTTATTGGGACAGGTTCACTGCTTTCATACGACGTGTTCCAAATTACGGTATTGATGATGAGTCGCTGAAGGAATATTTCTACCGAGGTCAGGATGACAACAGTAAGGCAGTGCTTAATACTATCGCTGGAGGTTCATATGGTGAGTGTAATTTTGAGCAGATTGCAGAGAAACTGGAGAAAATCTCTTGAAACAATAAAGCTTGAAGCAATAGAAATTCAGATACTGGGAGGAACAAGTTTGCCGTTCAAGCTACAAACAACCAATTTGCAAATGAGATTCGTGAGGAGATGGCTCAAATGAGGACCGAACTAGAGTTGGTATTGAAGCATGTGAACGGAGGTGTGAAGAAGGTAAATGCTGTGAATTATCTGACTAGAAGTCCACCACCAATTGAGCAGTGTTACTATGAAGAGGATACTTATGCGGTGAATGATCAGATGGGGGGTTTCTGAGCATATGCCCAAGGTTCCAACTCGGATAATTGGCGCTAAGGGCAAGGAAACCAAGGTCAGAACTATGGCAACTACAATCGAGAGGGTTAATATGTTCGGGATTGGAACTATAATCGCGACAACAACTACAACTGGAACAACTATGGCAACAAAAATGATCGGGTTGGGCCTTATGTCCCTCCTCAAAATTGGGAATCTGGTAATAGGGAAGCTGGAGGTAATATGTCACGTATTAAGAATATGATACAAAAGATGATAAAGTGATTTGATTCGACTAATGAGAATGTGAAAGAGATGCGCACTGAGTTGTCCGGAATCGGCCAGAAAGTTGATGCCCATGCAGTGTCGATAAAGCAACTTAAGCAGCAGTTTATTCAGTTGTCTGCTACCGTGAATACACACCAGTCGAGCACGTTGCCCAACAACACCATCCATAATTTGAAGAATGATGGGCATTGTATGGCAATCACGACTCACTAAGAAAAGCAGACTATTGATCCCCTCATGCCATCCGATGTAGAAAAAGTGGTTGAAAAAGGTGATGATGAGATTGAGGTGACTGGAGAGTCCAATAATGCTACAGAGAAAGAAGCGGAGAAAACCCAAAAGGTTGTCCCCATGCCTATACCTCCACCTCCTTTCCCACAGAGGTTAGTGCAGAAGGATGAAGAAGGAAAGTACCGCAGGTTCATAACTATGTTGAAACAACTTTCCATCAATGTCCCTTTGATAGAAGCTTTGGAGCAAATGCTTGGGTATGCAACGTTTCAGAAGGACTTGGTGACCAAAATAAGGGCTGTCAGTTTTGAGAATGGTAAGAGGTTGCAACATTGTAGTGCCATTTCTACGAGGTCACTGGTACAACAGAAAGAGGATCCTAGAGCTTTCACTATTCCATGCACCATCGGTAAGATACACTTTGCAAAAGCTTTGTGATTTGGGTGCCAACATTAATTTATGATGCCATTGTCGATTTATAAGAAGTTGGGTTTAGGAGCTCCAAAACCAACTGTGATGCGTTTACTTATGGCTGATAGAACTGTGAAGAATCCTATTGGAGTACTTCAAGCTGTCCTTGTAAAAGTGGGGCCGTTCATTTTTCCGGCAGACTTTGTTATACATGATTGCGAGGTTGACTTTGAGGTCCCCATCATCTTAGGGAGACCATTCCTTGCTACTGGGTGTGTCTTAGTCGATATGGAGAGAGGGCAGATGAAGTTCCAACTGAATAAGGAGGAGGTGACCTTTAACGTCTGTAAGTCTATGAAGCAGGAAAGTGATTTTAAATCGGTATCGGTGGTGAGTCACACTTTTGGACGAGGTGCTGAAGTGTTTAGTAAGGAGAAGTTAGGTGCAGCCTTGTACACGGAGAAGAAGCGCCATGCTCAAAAGATAGAAAAGTGCAAACTAACTCCTAGTGCTCTGGTGTTGTTGTATAAATGAAGGTTGTGTGGTTTTCCGGGCAGATCTAAGTCCCAGTGGACTGGACCATTCAGAGTGACCCAAGTGTCCCCACATGGAGTTGTTGAGCTCGAGAAAAGGAATGGGACAAGGTTCAAAGCCGACCAACGGATGATAAAAAGCTATATGGGAAATTTTAAGGGTGTAAATGCAGTGATAGAGGCATGGCATCTTGATGAAGACTGAGTAATCAAGGGGCATGCATCGTGCCGCGACGTTAAATCAAGCGCTTCTTGGGAGGCAACCCAAGATGTAAAATCTAACCAACTATAGGTTTTTCTTTACGATTTAGGAGTTTTCTTCGTTTATTTGAATTTTTGTAATCCTTAGATAGGTGTTTTATTTTCTGTATTAGTGCTGGCTAGATATAGCATAGGGTTCGTGTCTAAAAAGTGTCCAGAAAATGTAAAAAAAAAGGCCTAACGGTTGCTACATGTGCAGGGATGAAAAGCCAAATCTGCAGAAGAAGGACTGTGCAGAGGTCTACGGACCCTATCGATGGTTCGTGGGTCCATCCACGGATCGTGAATGATGTTCGTAGATCCCAGGTATGTATCCTAAATTTGTCCAAGTGTTGGTTCCTCTAGCAACATGAGCACTATGGATGGTGCAGCGAGAATTAATAGCACTACTGAGGGTGCTAGGCTAGATGATGTGGGCACTACTAAAGGTGACCCAAGTGTTGTTCCTACGGTCTCCGAGAAATCGAACCCACCCACTTGTTGATAGTTCATCGGCGCTATGCGCCACATGTTTGCTTCACCCAATCCATTTTACTATTTTTGTGTGCATTGGGAACAATTGCACGTATTTTTGTTGGGGGTGGGGTAAATGGATTGTGAGTGATAGGGTGAAGTCTGAGTAACCCAACTCATAATCCCCTCTTGGGGTTTTCTTGCCTGTGTTCTTTCCCCCCAAGAGATTGTTTAATTTCTTTTGAACTGGCATGTGTTAGGATTGTACGTGTAGAAGCCTGAGAAAGAATGAAGCATGTGGGAAAAGCTTTTTAAAAAAATGATACCCGTCCAAATTTTGTGATATGTGCTAAAATATGTAGGCTAGAATGAGTTGAATGTGTTGGCTTTGAGTATGACATGATAATGAACCAACTTGATGGCATGACTTAAGCTAAAACTTGAACTGGGTAATCTCATAATCTGATAATGAAACTATGTGCCAAGAGTGTATGAGAATAGTTGATTGTTCAAACAGTTTTTGTGCCAATCTAGAACTTGCCCGGTTAGTCTTGCTAAGACAATCTACTCTAGAGGCTAGGAAGTGATCATAGGCCCTTATTCTGATAAGTCCACAAATTGCCTAAAAAGAATCCAACCAAATGAAATTAATGTTCCCTTTGATCCAAATGCTTTGAGCCTGAATTAGACCATTTCTTTCTAAACCCCTAACTCACCTTCCCATAATCTACTGTGTTGGCCCCGGTCCCTCCTTGGACATGTGCACCTTGACTTAGGCCAAAAGCCTAAGTTGAGGGTGGCTAATGCAAAAAGTGACCTCAATCTTGGCCCTGATCTGACATCGGGTATTGTGCACCTCAACCAATGGAAAATCCATAAGTTGAGGGTGGCTATGAAAAAAGGAAACCGAAAGAAAAATGGGTATGAAAAGAGTTCGGTGTTGAAAAAGAAAAAAAAAAGAAAAGAGAGGAGAGGATGTGGCTTTGTGCAAAAGAAAGCAAACAAAAGTGTTGAAACCTAAAAAAGAGAATAAAATGCAAGAAAAAGAAGAAATGGAAAAATAAAGAGCTACAAAATTGAAAGCCACATCCATGGTTGAAAAGAATCAAGGGAAAGAAGAAAAATGGTAGGATGTCAAAAATAGGACAAAAAAAAAAGAAGTAGAAATCCTAATGTAATGTCAAGGAGGGCAGAAAATCACTAAAAAGTACCCAAATGTACCACACCTGACCCTGAACCTACGTTACAAGCCAAGAAAGTCCTATAGTGATCCTAGAACCTAGTTTGGAGAGTTTAAGCAGTGAAAATAAGGGAAAGCCTATGGTATTGAGCATTGACTGTACTGGAAATTACTTCTGAGTGTGAGTGTTGAATGAATCCTTGTATTCAAATCATATTCATTGTGTGAAAAAAGGGATTTCATTTGAAGTAAGGGCACTAGTTATATTATCGGAAAGTAGGTACCTTGGTGATAGTAAAATAGTGTATGTTGTGTGTTGAGTGGTCGATCTTCGTCGTGTTTTGATCCGCACAAGTTAGCTTGTTGAGTCTGAGAGAAAAGATTTGCACTCGAGAAGAGAGTCGGGGTAGAGTGCCATGTGATTGCTTGTGCTTGAAATGCTTGCTTTTATACAAATGTTGTTTAGAGTCTTAGTACGTCGCTTGAGGACAAACAATGAATTTAAGTTGAGGGTGTTGATATACTGTGAGTTTACGGTATTTTTAATACATTTCACTTAAGAGTTGTGTGTGTCTATGGCCATTTTGTATTGTTTTTTTTGTATTTGTATCATGTTTGCAGGAAATATGTTCAGACGTGGAAACTGAGAGACACAACTGAAGGATGTGCAGAAAAGGGGATCTACGGAGGTGATCCACGGACCGTAGGTCCATTCACGCTCCGTAGATGGGTGTCGTAGATGGGCAGGCAAGGCATTAAAGAAGATCAGGGAATTCTTGACCAAGTGTGGAACCACAATTGCAATCGACGGATCATAGATTGATCTACGGACCGTACTGTTGCTCCGTCAAATGATTCAGAGAAGGGGTTCCAATACCTGATTTTGAAGATTCTAAGTGTGGAGCTACGAAGGAGGATCTACGGACCGTGGATCAAACCACGGTTTGTACTATTGATCCGTCGTTTGCATCAGCGATGATGATGTTTTGGAAGCTGAAAATTTGCCTAAGTCCTGAGTCACGGAAGGGACCTACGGACCGTAGGTCAATCCACGGTCCGTAGGTCAGTGTCGTAGATCGAAGACGCGTCCTGAAATAATTATTTCCTTATTTCGTTTCCTTTTTAGTTAGGACTTAATTTTCTATATATAAGGCATGTAAACCTCATTTTTGGGGTTAGACTTTATTATATTTATTTTAGTTTTTGACTTGGGAGATTAACTTGCAACATTAGCAATTCTTAATTCCTTAAGTTCGTTTTGAAGATTTTGGTTTTGGAAATTCAAGTTCAAATTATGGGTTTATCATTCTCATTACGTAAGTTCATGATTTCTTCATCTAAAAATATGAATTATGTTCTTGCTATTATGGGTAACTAAATCCACAACTAGGGTTGTGAGAACCATGAGCGATTAACAATGTATGAATAGTAACTAAGTAGTTCTTGAATAGTGTTATTGCATGCATTGATAATTCTTTCGCTTAGAAATGTTTTTAACGGTGGCCAACGTTAGAACTTGCCTCGTTACTACTTGCCGGACCAATGAGGTAATTAACGAGAAAAGAATTATCAACATAGATTTAGTGATACTATCTAATAGTCTAATGTCGATTGGTGCGAGGGTGAAAACTAAGCCATACATCGATGTGATGTCTAATATGAGGTAAAGGTAAGGGTTAGTAAATTATACACACGTAGCCGGACCAAGGTGCGGGGTGAAATTCTCTAGATTCCGGACCAATGATTTAGAGATACCTAACTTATCACTTTGCATGTAATACACTAGGAAAGGATTTCTATTACTAGGATTACCACGTTATGAGCTTATGGGGAATACGTATACCCTGGTTACTTTCTCATCTTGATAACAACTAAAGTTTGAATCTTGCATAATTTTCTGAATTTGTTTCACAAATCCCCCCCCCCCCTTTATTACTTATTTTTGGAAATACATTGACTAAACGAATATAATTGTTGGTGAAAGTTAAGTCTAAACCATATTCCTTGTGGGATCGACCCCAACCTACAAGTTGGGTTCTTTACCTGATAACTATCGCTTATGCTTCTTTAGGGAGGTTTAATTTGAGCGTATCACACACTATAATCATGGTTTGAAACGTTTACTCACATATTGATGATTCTAAGGTTGAAAGTCCATTCTCACCCAATTGAATCCTTGAGCTATTTTATGAGTCGTGTTGAATGAAGGGTAAGATACTCCTTCACACATATAAATACAATTCTAGACTAAATATGTAAATTTTGGTTAAGTTATGCTTAGCACCGTGTGGATATGGAATGTGAGGTAGAGGCTCTCCCGTCAATACAATAGGCAGGGTCATCTAAAGTAACCTCATGAGATGGAAGCTCCCCCATCAATGCAATAGGTTTGGGGTTTCTAGAAGCAATCTCCATATCCCATAACTATGTGCCCATGTAGGTCTTTAGCTAGTGGATCCACCTAAAAGCTAATACAATTAGTTCTACCTTAGGAAAGTAGGACATCTCTTTTCGGTGTGGGACATGACACCGGATTCCATGTAGCTCAACATGGTCTATGTCGGTTAAGGCTATTTCCCTACATGATCAAGAACAAGAATATGAAGTATGAACTAGAACATGAGTTATGTACTATGGTTCCTCAAGAGGTAATACTTAGTATGAATGGGGGTATGGGACTTCATTCATGCCTTTCACAAGTAGGCTTTGAGAGTGATTGTGGTATGTTCTTTTATGACATGATGCTTTATGAGTTAAGGCATGTTTTACATGAACCATGAACATGAACATGAACTATACTTATGATTTCTTAATGAGCTTTACTTAGTGTGAGTGGGGGTATGGGACTTCACTTATACATTGCACAAGTAGACTTATAAAGGGGTTATAGTGTGGTTTCCTTATGCTATGAAGATATATGAATTCATGCATGTATAATATGGTTTGTTACCAAGTGTGACTTTACTTGCTACAAGCTATGAACCTGAATGATTTCTTGTCTATGAGTGTTGACTATGTAATTACACTATTGTGCATGATGATTCTTAAAGTTAATAATAAGCATGGGTTCAACTAAATTGTCGCTTTTTGCATGTTTTAAGAATTTTTATGCATGGCTTCCATACTTAGTACAATTTTTGTGCTAACCCATATTTTCTACATTTTCTATAAGTGTAGGTTCCGGTCGTTGCGGCATACTTACCCTTTAGAGTAGAGCTTGGATTGACTATTCTCCACACTTGGTGAGTCCTCATGGTTCGAGGACAAGACTTATTCGTTTCTAGTTTCCTTCGTACTTTCTCTTTTGAGACTATGTTGTAAAGGGTTTTGACCCTTATTGATTCTCAAATGTATTAAATGGTTTTTGAGAGAATGTCTAGACTTCTAAATTGGTTTTATGAAAAATACTTCGATTGTAAAAGTTTAAGTTCCACATCATTTCTATTACTTATGTTTATAATTATGGTAAGGGCTTGTATGAGACCCCTTCGAGGTCAAGTACGCCGTGTTACATCTAGGGGGAACCTCTGTTTCGTGACAAATACATGCAAGGTTAATCCCTTAGGTTTGCCTATATTTTTCAATCATCACGCAACCTACTTTATGCAAGATCTCAACGGTCTTTTCAGGCTTGTAATGGGGTTGAGGTTAAAGGTATGGTTAATTTGGCTAAGTGAATTCATCTTTTCAAAGCATTGTTGTACATATCTTCACCTCCTCTCAAGTGCTTTTCATTCTTTTCGCTTGGAGACTCAAACCTCAACAAAAAATTCTCAATTTATTGGACACCCCTTTAATATAATCAAACTTTCTTTTTCATTTCAATTTTCAAGCTTTTGCTCACTTTTTTTTTAATATAAAGAGGGGTTCCTTCTTTTTGCTACAAACCTCAAAGTTCATTCTCACTCTTCTTTCTTCTTTTTCAATTGGCCTATGTTGTCTATTCAAACAAAACAATGCTTCAAAAAGGATTTATGGGTGAGAAGTTACGGAAATATTTGGCTCAAGAGGTTTCAATAAGGTTGACAACAAACGGTTTAGGCTCAAGTGGTTCCAAGATGGTTGCACACCCTCACAAGGTAGTCACAAAATGTATGAATATATGAGTTCCCTCTCACCAAAGCTAGACAATAAGACTAGGAAAACAAATTCTAGGAATCAACAAGCATGATTTCAAGTAGGACCTCATCACACATGACACTTCAAACACAATCATTTAGCACTACTCTACAGAATCAAGAAGCTTTTCTGCGATGTTCATTGCAAGGCTCACATCAATACGTAGTTAGTCAACACAATAATAAAAAATATCATTCAGAAGTAAAGACACATCGATTTCTTCTTGCAACATCAACACAAACATATTTCTCATCATGAGTACCATCAAAGACTTCGATATTGGACACAATCAATCCTCAACAATGAAAACACATGTATTCTCAATCATTTCAAAACTCCAAAATCATGGGGCAATGGCTAAGGAGACAAAATAAAATCAAACCCATCAACTATCATAAAACCAAATATGATAAAGAAAACCAAAATACTACAACAACTCATAATAAAACTAACGTAACAACAAAATACAATCCAAAAAGGGGAATGTAAACACACTGACAAAATTCTCATTTGGGTACGTTTGCCAAAAATGTTTACCAAGTTCAAACTTAGGAAAAATACATAAAAGCTAAAGCATCTAATGGCACAAACTCGAATTGAAAGGCTTGGGAGTTGTACCAACCACACCACTAGCCTAAAATTACCCTTTCGAAGTTGATGGAACCGTCATAATTGGATTTTTAGGTCGTCTTCCAGAACCTGTGATAGAAATTAACTATTTATGGTTAAAAAACTCCAAAACATAAAAATTTACATAAAAACCATACGAACGACTGGGTTATAGAATTGTCAGCCACGTCAAGTCATAAATGACTTGGGGTCGCTATAAGAATGATCTAAACATAAATACAAGGCATTAACAGAGAAATGACCTCGAGGGTCATTACAAAATCAACTGTTTAAAGGACTTACATCCCTGAAAGAAAGAGTCAAAACATACCTGGAAGCTCAAATAAATGGGGAAACTGCTCTCGCATCTCATGCTCTGTCTCCCACCTAGCCTTCTCAACTAGACCATGCCTCCAACGGAGTTTCATCACATAAATGACTCTCGAATACACCACCATACATCTTTGGCTAGAACGGAAATTGGCTCCTCTAGAAAGGTCAAACGGTCATCCAACTCTACCACATAATACTGGAGCACATGAGACTCGTTAGGAACATACTCGCTAAACATCATAGCATGGAAGACCGAGTGAATAGTAAAAAATCTTGGAGGTAGAGCCAACTCATAAGCAACATCAATAAATGACTAAAGGATCTTAAAAGGATTAATATAAATAGGGCTCTGCTTGCCCAGCCTCTCAAATTTCTTCACGTCTTTCATAGGTGACATATAGAGGAAAACCCGATCACCAACTAAAAACCTCAAAGGGTGACACCTAGGATCAACATAACTCTAGTTCCTACTTTGAGTTGTTCTGAGCCTATTTTGAATCATCTCTACCTGGTTCAGAGCCTCCTTAATAAAGTATGTACCATGAGTCCTAGGCTCTATAGACTCAAACAAACTAACTGGAGAGCGACAACGCCTACCAATAAGGCCTCAAAAGGGGCCATGTGAATACTAGAGTGGTAGTTGTTGTATGCAAACTCTACCAAGGGAAAGAACCATTCCTTATTACCTCCAAACTCCAAAACATATGCCCGCAACATATCCCCAAGAACCTGAATAGTAGGCTCCGACTGTCCATCCATTTGTGGGTGGAAAGCTATGTTATGGTCAATACGAGTTCCTAATTCCTCCTAAAAGGTCCTCTAAAAGATAAAAAGTGAACTGAGAACCTCGATCTGAGATAATAAACAAAGGCACACAACGATGACAAATCACTTTCCGAATATAAATACGATCCAACTCTCGGTGCTGAATGAAGACTAAATAGGAAAGAATGTGTTGACTTCGTCAATCGATCAATGATGACCAAAATGTTGTCAACACTTTTAGAAGTTCAAGGAAAACCTTCAACAAAGTCTATCGTGATGTGATCTTACTTCACTGTGGAATGGGCAATCTCTGAAACTCACCATACAATCTCAAATGCTCGACATTCACGAAGTAGAAACATAGGCAACATGACACATAATCTACAACATCTATCATCATGCTGCTCTACCAATAGTGTAGCCTCAAATCATAATACATCTTTGCGGTGCTCAAATGGATAGAATATCTAGAATCATGAGCCTCATGAAGGATCAATGAATCAGTCCCTAACTCTCGAAAAAAATACGGCCATCAAATCCTAAGAACCAATCTAAATATAAGGTAGCCTAACAGACATGACCCTCTTACACTTGATCTCAAAGAGACACCAAAATCTTATCCTCAAACTAGTGACCACGAATCCACTCAAGCAAGGAAGACTCAGTCCCACCTAGGCTAGGACATGCCTCGAATCTAAAATATCAAACCGATTCATCTAATTAGCTAAGAATGTAATGTCTAAAGCCAAAGGTTGCTCCACAGTAGACAAGAAGGATAGACTACCCATACACACCTCCTTTCGGCTCAAGGTGTTCTCTAACAGATTTACCTTGCTTTGATGATACAAAATAGATAGGTCATCATCCTTCAGTAAATCAATCCAATGGCACTGCCTCAAATTAAAGTCCCTCTAGCTCATAATGTATTGAAAACTCATGTGATTAATATAGATCTTACAACAAACTTTATTCATGTAGTGTCTCCATATCTAGCGTAATAACAACCGCTTCCAATTCCAAGTCATGAGTGAGGTAGTTTCACTCATGAATCTTAAGCTCCCTCGATGCATAAGCAATAAAGTTCCCTCACAGCATTATTACACAACCTAAACCAACAACGAATGCATCAAAGTACATAGTGAAGCCCTCACCCTCAACTGAATGAGTCAATATATAAGCGGTGGTAATAAACTCATTGATTTTCTGAAAGATCAACTCACACTCCTCCGACCACTCAAAAGGAAAATAAAGATGAGTCAATTGAGTAAAGGGTGCTACAATAATAAAGAAGCCCTCTAAACACCATTTGTAGTAGCTCACTCATCTGACAAAGCTCTAAATCTCAATAAGCAAAGTGGTCCTAGCCCAATCATGAATAGCCTTAATCTTCACCGGATAAACCATGATGCCATTCTTGGACACTACATACACCAAGAATGCTACAGACTAAAGAAATAATTTGCACTTTGAGAACTTGGCATAAGGTTGTTGATCTCTCAAAGTGTGGAGCACAATCTTCAAATGTTGCTCATGCTCTCTCATGCTCCACATGTATACAAGAATATCATTGATGAACACTACGATTAAAAAATCAAGATAAGGCCTGAACACTTATGTCATCAAGTTCATAATGGTGGCATGAGCATTAGTAAACCGAAAAGAGATCACAAGGAACTCATAGTTGTCATATCAAGTCCTATATATGGTCTTAAATATGTCTACTACCCTAATCCTCAACAGATAGTAACTGAATCTCAAATCAATCTTCAAAAATACTTTGGCACCCTAAAGATCATCAAATAAATCCTCAATAGTTGGTATTGGGTAATGGTTCTTCACCGTCAACTTATTTAGGTGCATGTCACAAATACACATCTTTATCAAGATGAGCTTCTTCTTCACAGATTGAATGGGAGCACCCTAAGGTAATATAGTCGAGAAAATGTATCCCTTACCCAAGAGATCCTGAAGTTGAACACTAAGCTACTCGAGTTCTACGGGGGCCATCCAATAAGGCTAAATAGAAATAGGATGAGTACAAGGCTCAAAATTGATAAAACAAATTGTAATATGGGAGTAAGCCAGGTAGGTCGGTAGGAAACACATCCATATACTCAGGGACCATAAAACAAATTCAATTGAAGGAACATCCATACTCACATCTCGCACAGATGACAAGTAACATAAACGACTAGTAGACACTTTCCTCCTAGCCTAAATAAATGAAATAACTTCAATCGGGGTGCTACTACAAGAGCCCTGCCACATCTCTAGGGGAATATCACGCATGGCTAAGGTAAGATCTTAGAAAAGTAATGTAACAATGTATGATTTGGGGAATAACTAGTACATCCTCAAAAATATATAAAAATCTAGCATATCAAGCAAAATAAGGTCATCCTGGGTGTCACGCCTCTGGATAGTCAGCTAGCCTAGTATCAATATATGAATGTCACAAATTTCTGGCTAGCCCATCTAGCCTGTAAGTAGTGCAGTGAGTTACTCTCGATTGTACCAAACCTAGATTGTATAGCTGCTCGTGGCATATTGTGAGAAACTGGTACGTGTCCTCTCCCAGAGCCAAGAAAACCTTTGCGGTAAAAGTATAAGAAACACTAGGAGCATCTTTTGCTCTTCTAATTGCATAGCCTAACTGAATTCACGGAATAGGCACCTCTCAGGTAGAAATTGGGCCTAGGATGCCTCTGCTAAATGCTTACCATGTGAGGCTGGTGCTGGTACAATTGTAGCTACAATTGGGGTCGGCTCCATAACCCAAATACGGTCAATAACTTTGTGATTGTTGCTTGAAACTTAGGAGCCATAGCTTGTTCATGTGGTGGCTATGCTAGCCTCTGCCCCACTGGCTGAGTAGGAGAATGTGCTGCTGGAGGGTTTGTTATAGGCTCTATATCCCTCTGTCTATCTGGGGCTGGTTCTACATCCCTGGACTTCTAAGGAGGTCCATCACTACCCCAAACTAACGTGCAGTGTGTACGATCCATCCTGCAAAAGAGTGAAATAAATGAGTGATCAGTTGGAGATTTCCACTCATTTGAGACTCTTTTCTTATGATTATGTTGCACTCAAATAGAGAAAGAGGCTAATGATTCATTGAAATATGTTGATTTCATGTATTTTTTGCTTGGAATGAAAATTGATAGAAAAAGAGTGGAAAAAGGGACTGAAATTGGCAAAAAAATAGTCTCTAATCTCGCACTTGCGAAATGGATTTTTCTTCTGCGAATGGTAAAACTGAAGTCAGCAGGTCACTTTTGCGACCACATGAGGTTCACATCTGCAAAGGGGCCTAGAAAGGCGGGCTTCGCTTTTGATAAGACTAGTTGCTTTTGCAACATTCGCTTTAGTGAACTTGTCGTTGCTTTAGTGAAGGCCAGATACATAGACAGGAGTAGAGTTGAAATTTGACGCATCATCTAGGATTATCATACTTTGTGGTAAAAAGGTCTGAAATATATCCGAACTTTGACTGAAATTATTGTAACAATCCCAAACTTTGGGCAAGACCTATTACCCCCTACTCTATTTAATAGTGTATTTTAAAGATATATAAGTGCTTTGCTGGACAAGTTACTATTTATAATGATGAAATATTTATGGTGTCCACGTGGGTACCTATATATCTTTAGAATACACTATTGAATAGTGTGGGGGGTAATAGGTCCTCCCCAAAGTTTGGAATTGTTACAGCAATTTTGGTCAAAGTTTGGATCTCTTTCGAACCCTTTTCCCTATTTTTTTTTATCTTTGAATCTCTTGTTAGTTTAGTCATTATCTTTCATCTATGAATTTTGATCTTTTGGGTTGAGACCTTGAAAGCACTTGCCTCATAATTCATCCTTTGGATTGAAGATTGTGTTCTTAATAATAATATTTATTATCCTATGTTCTTTCCCATTCTTTGTATTGCATGAATTCTGGGTGTAAATTTTAATTGAAAGGTTGGTCTCCCATCAAGTTCACAATTTAACTCACGGCGCGACGTCGGTTGTATCACCCTTTATGTTTCCATTTCTAGGCAATGAACCTTCTCCCCAACTTCAAATCATTTTTTTGTTGAAATGCATGGGGACCATAAGAGAAGACCAAGAGACTCGCTCGATCTCTCCACTTTGAAGACTTTAATCTCTTACTCAACTTCACATCATTTCTTAATTGAGGAACATTGGGAAAGGTTTAGAGGATCACTAGGCCATTGGTGAGTGACACTCTCACTTCCAAATGAACCAAAGTTGTCATTTATGATACTTTTGGATTTTTCTTACAACGTTGGTATCATTACTTTGATTTTGGAACCATGGAATTTTATTGGCTTGGCTCGGTTTCATAAACCCAAGATTTCATCTATGATTACCTCAACCCTTATTCCTTGAGATTCCAACTTTACTTCACCCTTGTTTTCCATTTGACAAGAATTATCACATACCCATATTCTTGTTCTCACATTGGCCTCCAAAGTTGCAATTTCCTACCTAAGTTGGATCATCTCAAAACAACGACTTAGGTGCCAATTTAAAAGATCATCCCTCAATTGGGACATTAGATGTAGGATCTTCTCACCATCTTCAAGCCTTTGGACCAAGATCATGAGCCAAGATTGACTCACTACACCCATTTCTCGCAACAAAGCCACGGGTCATCAACATAGTGCTCACAACCCCCAAGCATTTTATTGTTATCACAAGAAGCCATATAAACAAAATAAAAGCAATATAGACATGGGAATTCAATCAAAGGTCATCATAAACAATATAAATCTTCTTTTGACCTCATTGTGCTATATCATGAAATTTGATTTTGGTCTCAATCATGTAATTCAATGAAATAACCTTTGAGGAAGTCTAGAATTCAACAATGAAAAAATAAAACTCTCTTTCGGAAAAACTCATGATTCAAAGCTAATATAAAATTATCAATCTAGTTCTGCACTTCATGAATTTTCTTTCAGAGAACCCACAAAGATCAAACCTAGATTTGAGCATGCACTCTTGATATACAGTGAGTTTATGGTATTTTTGATGCATTTCACTTAGAAGTTGTGTGTCTAGGGATATATTGTATTAAAAATAATGTTTTATGTATTATGTTTGCAGGAAATAGGCTTGGAGGCGGTTGATGAAGTTTTGGAGCTTAAAAGTGCAGAAGTACCCACCAACGGAGCCACCCACGAATCGTAGATCCATTGACGGGTCGTGGGTGGTCAGTCGTAAGTCCTGGTTTGGGAAGTTGAGATCCAGTACTCAACCCACGAAGTGCCAAGACGGACCGTAGACCAGTTCACACACCATGGGTGAGGCATCATAGGTGGAACATCAGGGAAGCCTAACAAGTGTGGAACAACGAAGCAAGACGATTGACCGTAGGTCGAACCACGATCTGTTCTGCACGTCCGTCATTGATGATTTGCAAGTTGAAGGTTCCAGTACCTGATGAAAAATTCAAAGTGTTGAGCCACAGAGGGTGACCTACAGACCGTAGGTCGACCCACCATTCGTAGGTCGTGTCGTTGACAGAAGTCGCATCCAGATAACTTATTTATTTATTTTGTTTCCTTTTTATTTAGGACTTGTTTTCTAAAAATAGGAGTTATAAACCTCATTTTTTTAGGTTGCACATTATTGTAAACTCTTAGTTTTGGTGTTTTTCGGAATTAACTTGCAAACTTTAGCAATTCAATTTCCGAATTTCATTCTGTAAGATTTTCATTTTGCAATTCAATTGAAGATTTTGGGTTTCATCTATTCTAATTGTAAGTTCATGAATTCTTTCTTCAAATACATGAATTGTGAACTTTCAAGCATGAGTAGCTAAATCCACAACTAGGGTTATGGGAACCATGAGAAATTAACAAAATATGAATAATAATTAAGTAATTCTTGAATAGTGTTTATGCATGTATTGTTAGTTCTTTCGCTTAGAAGTCTTTTTAACGGTGGCCAACATTAGAACTCGCCTCATTGTTACTTGCCGGACCAAGGAGGTAAGTAATGAGAAAATAATTAATAACAGAGATTTTGTGGATGCTATTTAATAGTCTAATGTCAATTGGTATGAGGGAAAAAACTAAGCCATACATTGATGTGATGTCTAATCCGGGGTAAAGGTAAGGATTAGTAAAGCATACACCCGTAGCCAGACCAAGGTGCGAGGTGAAATTCCCTACTTGGAGGACCAATCACTTAGGGATATCTAACTTACCAACTTTGCATGTAAAACACTAGGAAAGGATTACTATTATTAGGATTACTACGTTAAGAGCTTGTGGGGGAAACACATATACCCTAGTTTCTCTCTCATATTGATAACTCAAAGTTTTCATTTTGCTTACTTGTTACTTAATCAACAATCTGTTACTTGCTTACAACCCCCCCCCCCACTTTGTTTACTTGTCTCGGAAATAGTTTGACTAAACAAATATAATAGTGAGTTAAGTTTAAGTCGAAACCATATTCCTCGTGGGATCGACCCCAACCTACAAGTTGGGCTCTTTATTTGAAAACAATCACTTATACTTCTTTAGGGAGGTGTAATTTGAGTTTATCAAATTTTGGCGCCACTTCCGGGGAATATGACTTTTAAATGAAGTTTAACTACATTATTGAACTTTAGTCAATTATTTCCTGATTTTACGTTTTCTTTTGTTTTTCATTTTCTACTGTAGTGTATGCTAAGTACACGGAGTCGAGGCAAACCATTGACCCCATACGATCCAGAGTTGATCAAAACTTTGAGAAAAATAAATAATCAAGGGGTCCAAATCAATACAATCATAGAGAATCTAGCTGATGGAGTTGAGTTGCAGCCTCCTGGGTTGTTAATGTGGACGCTCAGGTTCATGGTGGTAATCTAATCGGAGATGCATAAAGGGTGCAGAATCCTCCAGCACCGAGATTGCGTGATAAATACAGGGTTGACTTTAATGTAGTTGAATCAGAAGGGCCTATTGTTCTTCCTCCCCTACCTCCAGGACATACATTTGTGGTAACCAGCAATCTTTTGCAAATGCTTACAGCACGAGGGTTGTTTTCTGGTCTAGCGTCGGAAGATACAAATGGTCACATGGCTAAATTGAGAAGTGTCTGCAAGAGTTGTGTGGGATAACCGGGATCAGATATGGATGTCATAGGTTTGAGAGTCTTCCCTATGTCATTGACCGGTGATGTTGTGGTGTGGTTTGTCGAACTTCCATATAATTCAATACATCCATGGGATCAATTGCATTGAGTGTTCATTGCAAAATATTTCCCAGTGTCTAAGAAGCTAAATCACAAGGAAAGTTGAATAATTTGTAGCTCTACCTGGAGAGTGTGTGAGAATTTCATGGGATAGGTTCACTACGTTCATCAAAGGTTTTCTGAATTACCGCATAGATGATGAGTCATTGAAGGATTATTTCTACAGAGGGAATGATGACAATGGAAAGGTTGTGCTAGATACCATTGCTGGAGGATCATATGGTAAGGGCACTTTTGAGGAGATCGTTGATAAATTGGAGAATATTTTTCGAAACAATAAGGCATGGAGCACTAGAAAAGCTAACACTGGAAGAAGCATGTTCGATGTTCAAGATGCACCAGATCAATCTACTGATGACATTCGTGAGGAGATGGCTCAAATGAGGACAAAATTTGGGTTGGTATTGAAGTATGTGAGTGGAAATGCAGAAAAGGTGAATGCGATAAATTACCTAACTAGAACTCCACCACCACCAGTTGAGGAATGCTACTATGAAGAGGATGCATATTTTGTAAATAATCAGACGGGGGATTTTTGAGCCAACGCCTAAGGTTCCAACTCGGATAATTGGCGCTAGGGTTGAGGAAACCAAGGTCAGAACTATGGAAACTACAATCGAGAGGGAAACTTTGTCCGGGATGGGAGCTACAATCGTGATAACAACTACAACTGGAAAAACTATGACAAAATAAATGAGAGAGTTGGGCTCTATGTTCCACCTCGGAATTGAGAATCTAGTAATAAAGAAGCTGGGGGTAGTATGTAACGCATTGAGGATATGATGCAAAAGATGATGAAGCGATTTGATGCAACTGATGAGAAGAGATGCGAAATGATTTTTCTGGAATCGGTCAAAAAGTTGATGCCCATGTAGTGTCGATCAAGCAACTTGAGCAGCAGTTTAGTCAGTTTTTCACTATTGCAAACCCACATCAACTTAGCACACTTCATAGCAACACCATCCAGAATCCGAAGAATGATGGGCATTGTATGGCAGTCACTACTCGAGGAGGTAAATAGACTATTGATCCCCCTATGCCATCTGAGGTTGAAATTATGGTAGAAAAAGATGATGATGAGATTGAGGTTACTGGAGAATCTAAAAATTCTACAAAGAAGGAAGCAGAGGTGACCTAAAAAATTGTTTCCATGCCTAGACCTCCACCTCTATTACCCCAGAGATTGGTGAAGAAGACCGAAGAAGGAAAATACCACAGGTTCATAACTATGTTAAAACAGTTTTCCATCAATGTTCCGTTGATACAAGCCTTGGAGAAAATGCCTGGGTATGCGAAATTTATGAAATATTTGGTGACCAAGAATAGGGCCGTCAGTTTTGAGAATGATGAGAGGTTGTAACATTGTCGTGCTATTGCTACGAGGCCACTTGTCCAAAAGAAAGAGGATCCTGCAGCTCTTACTATTCCTTGTACCATCGGAATTTTGCACTTTGCAAAAGTTATGTGTGATTTAGGTATTAGCATTAACTTAATGCCGTTGTCCATTTATAAGAGGTTGGGGTTTGGGGCTCCAAAACCGATTGCGATGCGTCTACTCATGGCCGATAGAACTTTGAAGAAGACTATTGGTGTTCTCCAATATGTCCTTGTGAAAGTGGAGTCATTCATGTTTCTGGTAGATTTTGTGATACTTAATTGTGAGGTTGATTTTGAGGTTTCCATTATCTTAGGGAGACCATTCCTTGCTACTGGGTGTGCTTAGTCGATACAGAAAGAGGGCAGATGAAGTTCCGACTGAATAATAAGGAGGTAACTTTTAATATATGTAGGTCTATGAAGCAGGAAAAGAATCTCAAATCGGTATCAGTGGTGAATCATATTATGGAGCGAGGTTCTGAAGTGTCTATTGAAGAGAGGTTGGGTGTTGATGCACTGGCAGCGGTAATGATGAATTTTGATGGTGATGGTATTGAAGACTATGATAAATTAGTTGCCGCACTTGATAGGTTGAATTCCGTTCCAAACCATAAAGATTGGAGATAGATATGAAGAATCGCGACTCTCTCCCTGCAACACCGTCTGTGGAAGAGCCTCCAAAATTTGAGCTCAAGGCTCTACCATCTCATTTGAGGTATGCATTCTTGGAGGGAAATGGCACTTTACTGGTAATCATTGTTGCAGATCTGAGTGGGGAACAAGTAGAGGCATTGATTTCTGTGTTGAAGAGGTTCAAGCGGACTATTATATGGCCTATTGCAAACATTATTGGGATTCCTCCTCGCATTTTTTTTCATAAAATCCAACTCATGCCGTACAACAAGCCAAGTATTGAGCACCAAAGGAGACTTAACCCACCTATGCAAGAGGTAGTCAAAAAGGAAATCATCAAATGGTTGGATGCTGGAGTCATATACCCCATTATAGATAGTAGTTGGGTCTGTCATGTTCAATGTGTACCTAAGAAAGGTGGGATTATTGTGGTTCCTAATGCAAAAAATGAGCAAGTCCTAATGAGGCCAGTGACTGGATGAAGGGTATGCATGGACTACCGCAAGATTAATGCCTGGACAGAAAAAGATCACTTCCCAATGTCGTTCATGGACCAAATGCTGGATCGTCTTGCTGGTAAGGGTTGGTATTGCTTTCTAGATGGATATTCGAGCTACAATCAAATCTCCATAACTCTGGAAATTTAAGAGAAAACCACCTTCAGTTGTTCATATGGGACTTTTGCCTTCAAAAGGATGCCATTTATGTTGTGTAATGCTCCAACGACTTTTCAGAGGTGTATGATGTCGATATTTTCAGATATGGTGGAGGACACAATTGAGGTATTTATGGATTATTTCTCTGTGGTTGGTGACTCGTTTGATGGTTGTCTGATGCATCTGGTCGAGGTAATGAAACGATGTGAAGAGTGCAATCTTATGCTCAATTGGGAAAAATGCCACTTCATGGTGAAAGAGTTATAGTTCAGGGTCATCGGATTTTGTGAAAGGTATTGAAAATCTTCAACCACCTATCTCTGTTAAAGGTGTTAGAAGTTTTCTTAGGCATGCAGGTTTTTACCGAAGGTTTATCAAAGATTTCTCTAAAATTGCACACCCATTATGCAAACTACTCGAAAAGGGGTGCAAGTTTGATTTTGATGATGCTTGCCGTTGAGAGCATTTGGAGAGTTGAAAGCAAGGTTAGTATCAGCACCTATCATTTTTCACCAGATTGGGGGCAACCATTTGAAGTGATGTGTGATGCGAGTAGAGTGGTGCTTGCTTTGGTATTGGGACAGAAGCGAGAGAAGATTCTTCATCCAATTTACTATGCCATCAAAGCTCTGAATGTGGCTCAAAAGAACTATACTGTGACTGAATAGGAACTCCTTGTTGTGGTTTTCACATTCAAGAAATTTCGATCCTACTTGCTTGGTACTAAGGTCATAGTGCATACTGACCATTCTGCATTGAGGTATTTGATAGCTAAAAAGGATGCAATACCAAGGTTGATTAGATGGATATTGTTGCTGCAAGAGTTCGATTTTGAGGTGTAGGACAGAAAGGTAACATAAAATCAGGTTGTCGATCATTAGTCCAGATTAAAGGAGGAAGATATTCTCAAGTTAGGAGATAGGGCTGAAATTAATGATGCATTCCCAGGCGAACATATATTGGCTGCTTCTTATGATATTATCCCTTGGATCGCAGATTTTGCTAACTACTTGGCAAGCGATTTGGTTCCATCGAATTAGTCATTTCACCAAAGGAAATTTTTTATGCATGATGTGATGCAGTTCTTTTGGGATGAGCCTTACTTGTTTAGTATTTGTGCTGATGGGATTATTCGTCGATGTATGCCCGAGGTTGAGATGATGAGTATACTAAAGGAGTGTCATTCATCGCCTGTTGGTGGGCACCATAGTGGTATTTCGATTGCTCATAAAATCTTGCAGTGTGGGTATTACTGGCCTACCAACCATCAAGATGCTCATGATTTTGCCAAGTCTTGTGACCATTGCCAAAGAGAAGGAGGAATTTCCAAGAAGCAAGAGCTACCTATGAATCCGATATTGGTGATTGAGTTATTTGATGTTTGGGGCATTGACTTTATGGATCCATTTGTATGTTTACATAAGATGAAGTATATACTTGTTACGGTTGACTATGCATCGAAATGGGTGGAAGAAATTGCGCTTTCAAACAATGAGGAAAAGAGTGTCACCACATTCCTTAAAAAGAGTATCTTCTCTAGATTTGGTACACCTAAGGGAGATTATTAACGATGGAGGTTCTCACTTTTGTAATAAGTTGTTCAAGGCGTTTCTAGCGAATTATGGAGTTCTTCACAATGTAGCTACTCCTTACCATCCACAGTCTAGTGGGAATGTTGAGGTGCCAAACCAAGAGATAAAGTAAATCCTTGCAAAAGACTGTGAACGCCAACATAACGGATTGGTCAAGAAGGCTTGATGATGCTCTATGGGCCTATCGAACAACATTCAAGACTCCCATAGGTATGTCCCCTTACCAACTTGTATATGAGAAGTCATGCCATTTGTCGGTAGAGCTAGAGCATAAGGCCATGTGGGCCCTAAAGAAGTTGAATTTGGATTGGGGCACCGCATCTAGTCAAAGATTGAAAGACATGAATGAGCTTGATGAGTTTCGCCTAAAAGCATATGAAAGTTCAGCCTTGTACAAGGAGAAGATAAAGAAGTATCATGATCAAATGTCTGAAAAGCGTGAATTTGTTGTGGGTGATCTAGTGCTTTTATTCAACTCAAGGTTGCGCTTGTTTCCTAGAAAGCTCAAGTCCAAGTGGACCGGGCCATTCAGAGTCACGCAAGTATTTCCACATGGAGCGGCCGAGCTCGAGAACAAGGAGGGAACAAGGTTCAAAATGAATGGGCAGAGGATCAAGGTTTACTTGGGGAAATATGAGAGTGTGCAAGAAGTGATTGAGGCCTATTATCTTGATGAAGTGTGAGTAATCAAGGGGTCTGTGTTGTGCCGCGACGTTAAATCAAGCGCTGCTTGGGAGGCAACCCAAGATGTACAATCTAGCCAACTATAGGTTTTTCTTTTCGATATAGGAGTTTTCTTCTTTTATTTTGTTTTTTGTAGCTCTTTAGATAGGTGTTTTATGTTTATATTAGTGTTGGCTAGATATAGAATAGGGTCCGTGTCTAAAAAGTGTCCAGAAAATGTAAAAACAAAGTCCTAATGGTTGCTACGTGTGCAGGGATGAAATTTTTTTTTTGCGTAAAATAGTTGTGCAGTGGTCTACGGACCCCATCGATGGTCCGTTGATCAATCCACGGACCGTGGATAGCGTCTGTAGATTCCAGGTAAGTTTTCTAATTTTTCTAAGGGTCAGAGTGACCAACCGACCATACCTACAGTCCGTAAGTTGACCCACAGACCGTCGACAGGGTCTCATGGGTCCAACCTACGGTTCTGCCTTACCCGACCCGAACACCTATTTTATAAAACCATTCATTTTTAAAACCATCCCCAACTTCTAAAACTCCCTCCCAACCATTTTTCAACCCTCCAAATACCCATAATCATACATAAATCCCCCAAATCACTACCATATCAATTACCCACATCCAATACCATCACTCTTCTCTCTTATATTTCCCTTTTCTCTCCCCCCCATCACTACCATTCTGTTCTCCTACCATTTCACATTCCGGGTTCGGTGTCAAAGGCTAGCAAAGAGGTTCAAGATGTTCATTGCACTAACACACTAACCCACTTCGTTATTTGTAAGGTAAACAATTTCACCCTAACTCTGAATTCACTGTTCATCGTCTAAATCATGAAATCACGAAGTTGGAACTGGACCTTGGGTTGTAAATATCCTATTTGAATGTTTAAATGTAGTTAGAAACACCCTCGGAATGATAGTATGTGAGTGTGTTATAGATTAAATTCACACTAATCGGTTAATAAGTCTAAATTGGAAGTTTTGACTTAGGGTTGTTAAATGGTTGTGTTTAATGTGAATGAAATTGACTAATTACAACCCTAAGGATGATGAACATTCAAAATATATGTTGAAATGCATGTGTAGGCCTAGTTTGATTGTGTGTTTGCTGAAATATGGCATTGATTGTGAGTTTGAAGACTGAAACCTGGCACAGAACTGACCCTCGACTTCAACTCACGACCGTAGGTCGAGGTTCGTGGACCAGTGGCACACAAAAAATTCCTAAGTGTAGGACCACGGTGTGGACTACGGTCTGTCGTTCGATCGACGGACCGTTCTGCACGTCCGTGGTCCCAACATCTTATACCCAAAATTTGGGGCTCTAACCTACGAAAGGGACTCACGAACCATCGTTCCATCGACGGACCATAGGTACCCACCGTAGTTCTCCAATTCAACTACTTCCTGGATTTTTTTTAGTTTTTGTTTGGGTCTGATTCTTGTTCTAAAATTATTTCATGACTCTTATCACCTTGTTTTGGTACTAACTAAGCTTCCACAGGTACCATTGCCCCCAAACAAGGTCCCACCTATGCCGCAAAGGGCAAGTCCAAATCTGTCGCTCCTTCCTGACAGCTCATTGATGAGGACCTCCACCACTGCCCCCCGTATCACTAGGAACAAACCCCTGCAAGTTTTCTTCGACAAGGTAACTGCCCCCAGTCTGAGGAGGGGTCCATACAGATCGGAGCAAAGGCTGGCTCAGTGTCGCAGTTCAGCTCTAGTTCTAGCGGTAGTACCGCTTCTTCTTCCTAGGTTGATAGCACAGGCGACATCCCGGCACCTACCAGCGTCGAGCCTGCTCCAAAGGCTGATGAGCCTAACAGATGGTGTGTCCCTGGCCAGTTTCAGTTATATGAGAATGGAAAGATGTTAAATTAGCACTGGCGAACGACCAGGATCGTGACTGAGGAGCGTAGGGTCCTTACAGGACGCCTCCACACTATACCAGCTATTGATGAGCTCTTTCTGTGACACTGATGTGAGTGGATGTCACGGAGCCCCGTGAAATATAGCGAGGAGATAACCAGAGAGTTTTATGCCTCTTATACTGCCACCGTCAGAAATTCCATTTCTAAATGGGCCAAGCCCATAGCTCAGCCTCCACCTCAGTCCATATTAGTGCAGGGTTGCACAGTCGACATCTTAGAGGTCACGATTCGCAGGTTTCTATATGGCCCAGCCCACACTCTGCACATTAATACGGCAGAATATGACTACCAAATAAGCATTATCAAAAGCAGGTCCTTCCAGAGAGATGCTGAGCAGAGGGGGGCTTTTCTGAAGTGGCTGGCACGACACATTGTTGCGGATGGAGAGAGTGTTGATTGGGTTCAGACTCCTAGCTTGGGTATTAGAAAGGCTACACTGAGCTTCGCTGCGATGTTCTTCTGGTTGTTGGTGCGGAACAGACTGTCCCTGACTCAAGCGGACAATGTGGTTACATGGAATCGGGCCGTGATGCTGGCACCCATTATGGTAGGTTTGGAGATCGATGTTGCCCACATCCTGATTGTGGATATTAATGAGAGGGCCTTCAAGGCCACCACAACCCTACTTTTCCCGTGTTTGCTTTTCTACCTCTATAGGGATGCCTCTATTCTAGTTTGGCATTGTGACCGGTTGTTTGATACGATCAAGACTCTAGACATTAGCCTCATTCGGGATGTGGCCAACCTTGCTGCACCTCGAAGAGAGCCACATGTTGAGGTACCACCTTTGGGTGATGATCTTGCTGCAGATGTTGAGCAGATGCAGGCTGATAACACCACCATTCCGGCCCCTACAACATACACTCAGGCTCCACCATCTCCGGCCACCAGTCAGGCCCCTAGCTCATCCCAAGCTACTTCTTCTTCAGGGTCCATTGTCATTCCTCTAGCTCGATTCCAGAAGTTAGAGACACATATACCCACTTTGCTTCAGCATATGAAGCCATGGATACAACATTCTATTGTGGAGTCCGAGGTGAGGATGGAGCAGATGATGGACCAGAAGTTTCAGGCCATTCATAAGTACCTGGATGCCTTTGAGTTGAGAGTCTTGGAGAGGTCAGCCCGCGACCACCTTCCAGCAGGAGTTGGCTTGCCTCTATGCTGATGTTGCTGACCTATTAGCCCCTACTGCTGAGGTACCGAAGGATGATATGGTGATGACTGCTCTTTTTGGTGATACCATGTCGCCACCAGATTTATCTCATGCTACTGGGAAGCGCTACCACTATGACCACACTACTGATACTGAGGAGGCTCGACGTTTGAGGAAGAAGGAGCACCAGCAATTTGAGGAGGCCCAGAAGGCATACATCCTTGATGAGGATAGGAGACATCAGCGGGCCTGTGAGGTGGATATTGGACCATCTGGAAGTGTGAGCACTACTGAGGGTGCTACATTAGTTGATGAGAGCGCTACTGATGGCATTCCTAGAGTTGATCCAGCGGGCTCCGGGAAATCGGACCCACCCGCTTCTTATGAGGTCTTCGGTACATATGCACCATAGTTTGCTTCACCCTATGTTTTACTTTTGATTTTTGTGCATTGGGGACAATTGCACCTTATTTTTTTGGGGGTGAGGTAAATGGATTGTGACTGATAGGGTGAAGCCTGAGTAACCCAGCTCATAATCCTCTCTTGGGGTTTTCTTGCCTGTGTTCTTTTCTCCTAAGAGACTGTTTTACTTTTTGTTGAACCGGTATGTTTTAGGAATGTATGTGTAGAAGTAAGTAGAAGAATGAAAGCATGATGGCATAAAAAGCATGAAAATTTTATACTCGTCCAAAAAAAAAGGTTTGAAATGTTTTAGATCTTTAGGCTTGATGAGTTGAATGTGCTGGATCTCAATATGACATGATAAGGAACCGATTTGACCTCATGACTTAAGCTAAAACTTGAACTAGGTAATCTAATAATCTGATAATGAAACAATGTGCCAAGTGTGTGTGAGAAAAGTTTGAATGTTCATACAGTGTGTGCCAATCTAGAACTTGCCCCGTTGGTCCTGCTAAGATAATCTAGTCTAGAAGTTGGGAAATGATCATAGGCCCTTTTGCAAATAAGTCCACTCAAGCCTAAACGACTCAACCAAAAGAAATAAATGCCCCCTTTGATCCAAATGTTTGAACCTAATGTACACCACTTCTTTCAATACACCTAATTCACCTTCCCTTAAATAATTGTCTTGACCCCGGTCCCTCCTTGGACATGTGCACCTTGACTTAGGCCATAAGCCTAAGTTAAGAGTGGCTAATTCAAAAAGTTACCTTGATCTTGGCCCTGGTCCGACATTGGATCTTATGCAGCTCAACTTCTGCAAAATACATAAGTTGAGTGTGGCTATGAAAAAGGAAACCAAACGAAAAATGGTATGAAATGAGTTTTGTGTTGAAGAGAGAAAAAAATGTGACTTTGTGCAAAAGAAGCAAAAAGATGAATAACAAAAGTGCTGAAAGAAATAAAGAAAAATATAGTGAAAGAAAAAGTACAAAGTGGAAAATAAGAGCTATAAAGTCAAAAGTCACATATGTGTGAAAAAGAATCAAGGGAAAGAGCAGAAAAATAAAAAGATGTCAAGAATTGGTTGGGAAGAGAGGTAAAAAGCCAATGTAATGTCAAGGAGGGTAGAAAGTCACTAAAAAGTACCCAAATGTATCCTACCTGACTCTGAGCGTACGTTACAAGCTAAGAAAGTCATATAGTGATCCTAGCACCTAGTTTGGAGAGTCTAAGCAGTGAAAATAAGGGCAAGCCTATGGTATTGAGCAGTAATTGTACTTGAAGTCACTTCTGAGCATGAGTGTTGAATGAATCCTAAAACTTGAAAGTCATGTCTATTGTGTGTGAAAATGGATTTCTTTTGAAGTGAGGGCACTAGTTACATTGTTGGAGAATTGATACCTCGGTAATTGTGAAAAGGTGTATGTTGTGATGTCTATTGGTCGATTTATGTCATGCTTTGATCCGTATGAGTTAGTTCGTCGAGTCTAAATGAAAAGATTTGCACTAAGGAAATGGAATGGATTGAAAAAGCCATGTGATTGCTTGAGTTTGTATGTTTACTTCTACATAAGTGTCGTTTAGAGTTTTAGTGTGTCTCTTGAGGACAAACAACAAGTTTAAGTTGAGAGTGTTGATATACCGTGAGTTTACGATATTTTTGATGCATTTCACTTAGAAGTTGTGTGCGTCTAGGGCTATATTGTATTAGAAATAATGTTTTATGTATTATGTTTAGAGGAAATAGGCTTGGAGGTAGTTGATGAAGATTTGGAGCTGAAAAGTGCAGAAGTACCCACCAACGGAGCCACCGACAGACCGTAGGTCCATCGACGAGCCGTGGGTGGTCAGTCGAAAGTCCTGGTCTGGGAAGTTGAGTTGTTCCAGTACTCAACCCACGGAGTGCCAGGACGGACCGTAGACCAGTCCATGGACCATGGGTGAGGCATCGTAGGTGGAACATCAGGGAAGTCTGACTAGTGTGGAACCACGGAGCAAGACGACGGACCGTAGGTTGACCCATGGTCTGTCCAGCACGTCTGTCATTAATGATCTGCAAGCTGAAGGTTCCAGTACCTAATGAAAAGTTGTAAGTGTTGAACCATGGAGGGTGACTTGACTGTAGGTCGACCTACGGTCCGTAGGTCGTGTTGTCAACAGAAGCCGCGTCCAGACAACTTATTTACTTATTTTGTTTTATTTTTATTTAGGACTTGTTTACTATAAATAGGAATTATAAACCTCGTTTTTGGAGGTTAGACATTATTGTAAACTCTTAGTTTTGGTGTTTTTGGGAATTAACTTGCAAACTTTAGCAATTTGATTTCCGGATTTCGTTTTATAAGATTTTCACTTTGCAATTCAATTGAAGATTTTGGGTTTCATCTATTCTAATAGTAAGTTCATGAATTCTTTCTTCAAAAACATGAATTGTGAACTCTCAAGCATGAGTAGCTAAATCCACAACTAGGGTTGTGAGAACCATAAGCAATTAACAAAGTATGAATAATAATTAAGTAATTCTTTAATAGTGTTTATGCATGTATTGTTAATTCTTTCGCTTAGAAGTCTTTTTAATGGTGGCTAACGTTAGAACTCGCCTCGTTGCTACTTGTTGGACCAAGGAGGTAGTTAATGAGAAAATAATTAATAACAAAGATTTAGTGGATGCTATCTAATAGTCTAATGTCAATTGGTGTGAGAGTGAAAACTAAGTCATACATTGATGTGATATCTAATCTGGGGTAAAGGTAAGAGTTAGTAAAGCATACACCAGTAGTCGGACCAAGGTGCGAGGTGAAATTCCCTAATTGGAGGACCAATCACTTAGGGATATCTAACTTACCAACTTTGCATGTAAAACACTAGGAAATGATTACTATTATTAGGATTACTGCGTTAAGAGCTTATGGGGAACACATATACCCTAGTTTCTCTCTCATATTGATAACTCAAAGTTTTAATCTTGCTTACTTGTTACTTAATCATCAATCTGTTACTTGCATACAACCCCCCCCCCCTTTATTTACTTGTCTCGGAAATAGTTTGACTAAACGAATATAATAGTGAGTTAAGTTTAAGTCTGAACCGTATTCCTCTTGGGATCAACCCCAACCTACAAGTTGAGTTCTTTATTTGACAACGATCTCTTATACTTCTTTAAGGAGGTGTAATTTCAACGTATCAACTCTCAAATAATAAGTGAAAACATGACAATTAGATTAAACTTATTTCATCAATAAGAAACATGGAATAAATTACAAAAGCAATAGAATGTGAAATTAAAGACCCAAAGAAATTGTCTATTTCTAGCACAAAACCCCAATTTCAATTAGAAACTACACCCACAATTCATGCAATACAAATAAAGGGAAAGAAGATTGATGAGTAAATAGGGTACCCACCATGTGTTTGATAGAAATCCCATGGAAACTCAAAAATAATTTCTAAAGTTTTGGTGATTAATTGATTGAGTTTTCAAATCGTTTGTTTGGTTATTGTTTAAATTGAACCTTGGTAGACTCATTTTAGGTGAAAATTTTTTGTTAAAAATTGTTTGTTCATGTTTAGGAAGCAAGGACCTTTGTTAAAGTGATGGCAAAAGTGACCTTTGTTAAAGTGATGGCAAAAGTGACCTTTGTTAAAGTGATACCCTCTGCTTTGGCGAATGCCACAAAAGCATCCTCTGGGTTTCCAATTTGATGTTCACTTAAGCGAACATCATTTTACTTTTGTGATATGGCAGTTGTTTATAACATGCTGAAATTTTCAGCATACCTTACTTGGTCCTGATTTGGTTCCTAACACTTTGCTTTGACTTCTACCAATAGAATAGCATTGTTAACACATATTTCTTACAATTTCATGATACTGTGATTTTTATATTTCCAAAAGTCAAGAATGATACAACTAATTGGTGATGAATAGAAAATTGTGGACAATTATGACCAAAATTGATTTATTTCTTTCGAACTCAAGAAACCTACAATTTTGACCTGATCAGGATGAAATTGCTCATCAAGAGAGGCATTGCACTTCATAAGGTAGGCGAGATGCTTCTTAACTTCTACAAAAGTTTGGACAACTCTGGACGAATTTACTTTGATGTTGAGCCATGCAAGGTAAACGAGTAATGGGTGAGGGAATTTTATGCCAACCTCATGGAGTCCAACATGTAAAAAAGGTTGATAAATATTCAAGGCAAAGTCATTGATTATGGGCTAGAACTGATAAATATTATCTATGGGATGCTAGATCATGACGTTGAGGCCTTTAAGGCTAAGAATTGTGAGTCGGATGCTTGGCTAGCATCAAAACTATGTCGGGGTAAAACTGTTCAATGAGCTATCACAAAATCCAAAATTATATCCTCTGATTTGACACTCGAAGCTAGAACATGGATGTCAATTGTGTGCAGCCGAATCTCCCCAAGTGGGAACATTAGCAATACTCTATTTTTGAGGGCACAGATCGTAGCTTGTGTATATTATGACATACCCTTGAATGATTGCCACTTGATAGGGAATCAGTTTCAACAATTCAAGCTTCATGATAGCCTCTCCCTTATTGTCCCTTCTTTGATTACGAAGTTGTGTTGACGGGCTGAAGTGGAAGACTACCTCACTGATACATGGGTGAGCCCCAAAAATCCAATCTTTCCTTTTAAAGTGCAATGTGAAGGCATTGTTGTCAAAAGAAAGAAAAAGAAGATGGATTTGGGGAAGTCTGTGAATGTAAAGGAGGATTATTCTACACCTCCGGTTTCAGGGCGATTCGATTCTTTGGCCAGTGAGTTGTAGATTATGAAGGATTCGGTAATGAGTCTTCTTCAAGGGCCGAGTGAGTTTTCTTCTAGGCCTATGTCATTTGTGCCACATCTTGAGTTTGATGTCTACTTAAAGGCCAAAGGAAGCGGAAACTTCATCCCGATAACTTGGAGAAGGCATACGCCGGTTTGACCAAGTAACATGGTGAATTGAGTCTCTCCACAACATGATGAACAAGCAGGAGAAACGCATGGAAGTTCTTCACCCGGATGTGGAAAGGAGTGAAAGGTCCTAAAAGGTGTTGATGAAGCATGAGTCTCTTCTAACTTTTAGGCCAGATAAGATTGGAGATGCACCAGTTGTGTGAACTGATGATGAGGGGGTTGAGGACAGCGAGGCCAGTGAGACTGAAGATGATTGATGCAGCCTAGGGAGCCCCATTTGTATTCTCTTTATGATTTTCATAGTTGTACTGTGAGGACACAATACAATTTTTAGTTGGGGGTGCTCCCCTTTGGGTTATTTTTACTGTTTGTTGACATTCTAGATTCATGTTTTGGATTGGTGTTTTTGATTGCCCTTGTCGAGATTTGTATTTTTGATGATGACCTAACCTACCAACGAATATATTGGGTTATTGGTTTGGTACCAGTTTTTAGTATTAGGTTATTGGGTAAACTGATAACCCATTAAGACAATAGTAAGTTACTACTATGCCCTTCATAAATATTAAATATTAATAATTGAACATAACTAAACACTATATCAGTACTCTACACTACGGTCTACACACTTCACACGTCATAGTGCTTCTACTTCAAATCAGAAATTTCATATTATGTTTTGGTTGTAGCATGTTATTGTAGCCTTCGTACTACATCTACTCTTATTGATGTTATTTCTCATTATATTTCTTATTTCACTATACCAAAGCATTTAAAGCTAATTTTCTTGTCTCACTGTATTGTGACAACTTGTTAGAGAAGTGAGAAATCATATATTTATTTTATGAGCATTTTCTTATTGGGTAAACCAAAAACCAAACCATTAATGACCGAAAATCGATAAAGAATTTCTTATTGGTTTAGAATATTTAAGAATCAAAAATTGATAAACCAAACCGATAATATATAAAACCTAACCAAATCGATCGATGCACACCCCTAGGTGTAAGTGAAAAATAAAATTTGTTATATTCTTATATGTTTATGAGACACACTTCTATGATTGTTAAAGTTTGTTAAAATATTGTATTATTGTGTGCCTTTCCGGGTTATTTTAAAGCTTAAACAATGTAATTGTTGTGATTGAGAGCCTAAGGCCTTGGTCTTGGAGTGGCTGATATTTCAGGTTAGTACGACTGTATTGTCGAAGGTGTTTACCCATTGATTATGTGATTTGTTTGTATCATAAGTGGCTTGTGTATGATTGACATGTATTCATGCTCATGGCATTTACATTTAATCAAGGATTGAGTTGGGAATTTGAGAGTAATGTTTTTTTTTATTTTAAAATATAACTAGTATACGTGCCAGCGCGTTGCGCGGATGATTTAAAATGTAATAATTTTATAATTAAAAATAACTAATAAAATGTATAATACACTTAATAATATATTAAATAATATATTTAATTTATTATAATAATAATATAATAATAAAAATCATTAACTTGTGTATTTGAGAAATATTAAATTTACATTATTAGTACACAATTTAATTTATTGTAATAAATTATAATATAATATTATATATATATATAAAATTTATTCTTTTTATGTCGTTTGAATAAAAATATATGTTAATTTATCAATTCTAACCTTCCATATGAAATAATTGATATCACAAGACTAAATAACATGTTGAAACATTTTATATATGTTTTTATTCAAAATTAAAAGATTCAAAATATTATTTTAATGTATTAATTTGTGTAAAGTATAATAGAAAATTGATATAAAGATAAAAATAATCTTAATTAGTACAACCGCTATATAATTCATCAGGAACTGGAAGGACGACATCTCTCTCAGAAAAGAGGAAAATAAAAGACGAGAGAATCCTGCCTTTATTTTGACTACCCTAGGCTAGAGGACTTGACGGACCACCTCAGAGGTCGGAAGAAGATTCTTGGAGACCACGGCAACCCTTGTTGAAAGGGGTATGGGGGACAAGCAGGGCATATAGCCCATAAAGAGGTGGAATCCGTTCTAAAGCATGAACAGAATCACCTTTGTTCTGAAGGCCTAGAGAGTTCCTTTTTTTTTTTTCAAAGGCGGCCCCTTTCTTTTCTCGGACCGATGACTCACTTGTTCAGTACTGCTAACTATTATAGGAGGATGCCTCCCCCTCGGGACTACCAGTAGCTTCGGTTGTTGAATCTCGTGCAAGTTAGATTGTGGTTGTATTGGCTGCAAGCGGAACGTAGGCGCTTTAGGTGTGCGACCAGAATAAAATCCATCTTCGTGGGTAAGCTATCGAACAATCTACTTACCATCCCTCTGACGGTTAGCCAAGTACAAGTCCCTCTGCCTCTAACTCCGCATATAGTTTCCCATCTCACAGTGGAGCCAAGCCATCTACTTCTCTAAGACCTGTTCCCAGGGATCCAGATCAATATGCCTCGGAGTGGGAAGGAAATTACCCCGGCCAGTCATCTACCTTTTTGAATTATTTCTCAAATTTATATGAAATTTATGAAAAAATCATTTTGATAGTAGGTCGTGATACACTAAATTTTTATTACTTTTAAAGTTCTTTTGAAATAAATCAAATGATTTATATTTATTTTATCATTATTTTAGTTACTATAAGTCTATAATTTTCTACTTTGTGTCTTCCTACTTTTCATTATTGCAAAATCAGCATTTAATTATTTTTAGTATTATTAATTTCACATCATTGCAGTCAATACATATTTCTACTATATTAGAAGTATGGGTAAAGCAACTTGGTATCAACATCCTTGCTTGTTGGTCATTAAAATTTAACTCAAGGGCATTTTTGACTTTTTACTGCACTTATACATACGTGTCTTTCATCCTCCATTGAAAAGACACGTAAGATATGACTTTTCTATTTTTTCTTTTTTTCTCTAGATCTTAAATCTTTCATAGCTTGTTCTGTTCCCATATCCCTAGAGCTTGAGTAATCGTGAAAATTTTCTTTGGATTTTAACTTTTTTCTCAATTAATTTTCTAGGTTTAAGTTTTATGTGCTTATGATTTTATGGAAGTAGAGATTTTTTGCCAACCACAAAATGATCGACTGTGATTAACTGATTTGCTTATCCACAACTTTAATAAAGATTTGATAGAAACTCTGAAAATGGTATGTATTTTCTAGGTATAACTTCTTACTTATGATGTTGTTTGTTGAATTATATTGAGGTTGAGATTGAGGTTGTATTTAGAGAAACATAATTGTCACGCCCCGATCCTATACCCTCGGCGGGACTTGCACTCATGAACCATTGTTGGCCCCAAGCAAACCCTTGGCCTGATTTACTAATCAGCGGAAGACTTAAACACAAGGAAATAGTCTCGAATGATGAACTCATGAAATAAACTTAGAATGTCTTAAAAGAAATATTCAACTAGACAAGATGGCAACTCAAGTCTCAAAACATAAGCCAATAACAAAATAGTGACAAATGAACTAACTAATTATCAATCTATGAAGCCTCTAAAACTGAGATGGATGTCGATCATCCTAATAACTGAAAACTACTAAAGCACGATAAATAGGGACCCTCCATAAAGCAAGGAGGCTCACCACAAGACTCTGAATGCTCAACTAGATCAACGAAGCACTGGATTTTGATCCTGGTTACCTGTATATGCATCATAACAATGATGAAGGCCAAATACTGTCAGTACATTGAATGTATGAGCATGCAGGGGGAAATCTAAAACAAGACATAAGATTTGTAAGGAACTGAAAGAACAAACTTCGTCTCAACTCAACTCAACTCAACTGAACTCATTTCAATATAAAGCAATATAAACAAGTGCAATATAAAGTAAAGCTTTTCAAAACATGGATAGCAACTCTGTTTATTTAGAAATACAATAGTAACTCTATATGTATGGAAGGATACAATATGAACTCTGAATGTATATAAAAATACAATTAACCCTGTGTATATAAGAATACAAAATACCTCTGTGAGAGTTTCTCTAACCGACAACCATCACTTAAGAGTTATCGTGATGATACAACATTTTGCCTCACGCTGCCAGGGGTGTCCTCTACTTTGCCAAGGGTATAGGACCTAACTACCAAGTGGATCCACTAGTCGATGCTAAAAATCACTATGGAATCATCTAAAAAGTATGACCCTTTTTTACCCATGGTGGCTACTTGGTTTATGGGAGCTGGGAGTTGTCTGAACTCTCCCCCATATCGGTGCTCAATACTACTCCCAAAATATGATACTAGCTCTTATGTTTAAAAACATAACTTCTTTTATGGTTTGAGATAATTGCTCAATACTTAGCTATAAGGCTCTTCTTGGAAATCAAAGTTTGCTCTCTTGCTTTATGAAAGCATTTATTCGTTACTGAAAACTAGCTCAAAGGCTCATTCGAAAATCTCAGTTTCCTTTCTTGTTCAAATATGAAAATGTTTTACTCTTTGGGAATACATAGTTCGGATATACTCTTTTGAAGAAATAAACTTCAATCTTTACTATTTACTCAACTCAAAACTCAAGTCTTGAAACAAAGTTAAAACATTTGTAAAAGACTTTTGGAAAACTCTATGAACTTCTGTTGACTTGACTCTTAACTTTCCTTGAATTGAATTATGAATTCAAGGCTCATTATCTCATGTTATTGATGATTTCATGTTGTTTATACATACATTAGAGTGTAAAAATCAACTAGAAAACATAGGTACGTTACAAGGAAACTAGTACGGAAAGAAGTGGGAAAGGGTAGAAGACCTGACGTCATGGCGCTCTGAGTGGCGTGTGGCGCCAGAGGCTAAATTTCAGACACTGGCTTGGGGCGCACTGGATGGCATGGCTCCCTAGAGGCTATAATACAAACGCCTGTGTGAGGTTCTCTGAGTGGAGTGGCGCTCCACCCGTTTTCCCCAGATTTTGACTAATTTTCTAGGTTGTTTTCAGTTCTAAACCCTCTAGGTTCAATTAGGTCTTTTTCCAAACACTTATATTCGACTACATAAAAAGAATATGCAAGAATCTACTCAAAATGACGTTTAATTCAACAACTTCAACAATCAATAACTCAATAAAAACTTCAAACAAATTCATCAAGAACTCAATTTCTATACTTTCAAGAACACAAATTCGCTGAATAAAATCATGATTGGCGCATGGGTGAACTAACCCAACACTATGTGATCTCACATACCTCGTAGGGATCACCCGCTTGGCGAAATCCCCAAGCAATTCTTTAAGAACTTGGCGATTCCTTGCTTCTTCTTATTTTTTCTCCTCTTCTCTTCTCTTTTCTCAAAGCCATAATTTAATTTCAATACCGTAAAATGAATCCCATCGGACGAACTCAAAACTGAGCAAACTCTGCGGTGTTGGAAAGATAATTCAAAGATATTTCCTTTGGTATCTTGTAGCACACCTAAATCATCCTGAGATTTGATTTATGGTCGTTTGAAGTTGACTCAAAGCTCATACTTAACTTAACTTTGTCAAACTTTCCAAATATGATAATTTCCAAAAACGGTTTCTTTCTAATTCAAAGTCTTTCTAGAAGAGGGGTGTTACAATATCTCCTCCTTGGGAACATTCGTCCTCGAATGAGATTACTCTTAGTAGGCTAAGGCATAAAATTTAACACCTAGCTCAAACACCCACCAAGTGAAATGTAAATACAACATGCCAACTTAAAATAAAAGCCAAGAAAAGGATTAGTACCTTAATTTGGAACTTCCCCAGATTCGAAGAGATGTGGGTATCTCTTCTTCAACAAACAGATTTCTCCAAAGAACTTTGACTGATGCTACTTCTTTAGCTCTCAACTTTCGAACTTGGCGATCTAAAATCTGCACAGGAATCTCCTTATATGATAAGCTATCCTTGATACCAATATCTTCAGTAGGTATGATAAGTGAAGGATCGCCCATGAACTTTTTTAACACGGAGATGTGGAATATCGGATGAACTGCTGCCAACTCTTGTGGTAGCTCTAACTCATAAGCTACATTGCCAATCCTCTTGGATATTCTATAGGGACCAATATACCGGGGACTAAGTTTCCATTCTTGCCAATTATCATAACACCCTTCATGGGTGAAACTTTCAAGTAAACCCAATCATTTAGTTCGAAATCTAATTCTCTTCTCGTAACATATGTATATAATTTTTGATGACTCTGCGCTTTTTTCAACCTCTCTTGAATAACTTTCACCTTCTCCATAGCTTGATGAACTAAGTCTGGTCCTATCAACCCAACTTCACTAACTTCAAATCATCCAATAGGAGATCTGCATCTTCTCCCGTAAAGAGCTTCATAAGGAGCCATCAGGATGCTAGAGTGGTAACTATTATTGTAAGCGAACTCAATGAGAGGTAAGTGATCATCCCAATTACCTTTGAAATCAATCACGCAGGCCCTCAACATATCTTCTAAAGTATGAATAGTACGCTCTGCTTGACCATCTATCTGAGGATGAAAATCAGTACTTAAGTTCACCTTTGAACCCAAGACTTTCTGAAAAGATTTCAAAACTTGTTCAGTAAATTGTGCTCTTCTATCTGAAATAATCGATACCAGAACCTCATGAAGTCTTACTACCTCTTGAATATGCAACTTAGCATAATATTTTATTGAATGGGTAGTGTTTACCGGTAAAAAGTGGGCTGATTTTGTCATTCTATCAACAATCACCCAAATAGAATCATGTTGCCTGTGAGACCTTGGTAAACCTGTGATGAAATCCATATTGATCATCTCCCACTTCCATTTCGTAAGTTATATATTCTGCGCCATATCATTGGGCATCTGGTGCTCTACTTTAACTTGTTGGCAATTCGGAAACTTAGCAACAAACTCTGCAATGCCCTTCTTCATACTACTCCACCAATAAATCTCTCTCAAGCCACGATACATCTTTGTGGAAATATCTGGAGCTATGAGCTTCCTCCATGATCCTCTCTTGGAGCTCATCCACCCTTGGTACACACAACCTACCTTGATACCTCAATACACTATCTCCCCCTTATTCAAAAGCCATTACTTTTTTGTTATGAACATTTTCCTTCAATTCAAGAAAAATAGGATCTTGGTCTTGCTTTTCTTTTACTTCTGACACAAATGATGATTCAGCCCCATTCATCACCATTACTCTTCCTTCTGTGGAATCCATTAGTCGAACTCCCAATCGTGCAAGCCTATGCATATCTTTTACTAGTTCTTTCTTCTCGTCTTCAACATGGGGAGTACTACCCATAGACAACCTACTCAAGGCATCAGCAACAAAATTAGCCTTACTTGGGTGATATAGAATACTCATGTCATAATCCTTGAGCAACTCTAACCACCTTCGCCCTCTAAGATTAAGCTATTTCTGATTAAACACATATTGAAGACTCTTGTGATCAGTGAATACATCTACATGAACACCATACAAATAATGACGCCATATTTTTAAAGCAAATACTACGACAACAAACTTTAAATCATGGGTTGGATAATTCTTCTCATGAACTTCCAACTGTCTGGAGGCATAAGCTATAACTTTGACATTCTTCATTAACATACAACCCAAACCTACTCTAGACACATCACAATACACGACAAAACCTTGAGTACCCTCTAGTAAGGTCAATACTGGGCAAAAGTCAACCTCTTTTTCAATTCCTGAAATCTTTTCTCACAAGCTTCAAACCATTGAAACTTAACTATTTTCTGAGTCAACTTGGTCAAAGGGGACGAAATAGATGAGAACCCCTCTATGAACCTTCTATAATATCCAGCCAAACCCAAGAAACACCTAATATCAGTTGGAGATGTGGGTCTAGGCAAATTCTGCACTGCCTCTATTTTCTGAGTATCAACTCTAATTCCATCTATGGAAATAATGTGGCCTAAGAATACCACAGACTCAATCCAAAACTCACACTTAGAGAACTTGGCACACAACTCTCTTTCCTTTAGAATTTGGAGAACAATTCTGAGATGGCTAGCATAATCTTTTTCAATACTCGAATAGATTAGTATGTCGTCAATGAACACGATAACAAACATATCTAAATAAGGCTTGAATACTCTATTCATATGGTCTATATACGTTGCAGGTGCATTAGTTAAACCGAACGACATGACCAGAAACTCATAATGACCATAATGGGTCCTGAAAGTTGTCTTTGGAATATCACATTCCCTTACTCTTAACTGATGGTAGCCTGATCTGAGATCTATCTTGGAAAAACAAGTAGCACCCTAAAGTTGATCGAAGAGATCATCAATTCTCGAAAGGAGAAACTTATTCCTGATGGTAACCTTGTTCAAGTGACGCTAATCCATACACATTCTAAGAGAACCATCCTTCTTCCTCACAAATAAGACCTGAGCACCCCAAGGTGAGACACTTGGTCGAATAAAACCTTTCTCGAGGAGATATTTCAACTGCTCTTTTAACTCTTTTAAATCTGTTGGTGCCATCCTATATGGCAGAATAGATATAGGATGAGTATCACAAAGAATATCTATACCGGAGTCTATTTGTCTCTTAGAAGGGACTTTAGGAAGATCATCTAGAAAGACTTCTGGAAACTATTTTACTGCTGAAACTGACTGAATAGGAGGTATCTCAACACTAGAGTCATTAATTCAGGCTAAGTGATAGACACACCCCTTGGAAACTAACTTTATTGCCTTAAGGTACGAAATAAAAAGACTGTTAGGCACTGGTGAACTACTCATCCACTCTATAACTGCCTCATTAGGAAACTGGAACTTGACAACTCGAGTTCTAAAATCAACTGAGGCCTCACAGGCATGAAGCCAGTCCATACCAAAAATGACATCAAAATTTACCATGTCTAACTGATGTTTGCATAATCAAGATACAACTTCCAATAAGAGTGTCTACGATCGTGCAATAGTATAATAACCCAACCAAGGGTTGGGTCGAGTCCCAAGGGAGTGGTGGTGAAAATTAATATAAAAATAAAATTAAGTTCTAATTAGTTATAGCTAAAAACATTGTCGAATACAAACATATTAAATAAAATGGGTGACACAAGCGTTAATTATCAATGTGGTTTTGTCACAAGTAAACAAAAATAGTATAAACAGTGAAAATAAAGGAAGATACTATTATGAAGACGAGATTCTTGGGATGTGATAGGAATAAGATAAATGAGATTATTGGGTACATGCTTTTGATAGAGAATTCATAGAATACTTGAGACTACGCTAGACTTTAAGGGGGATAAGCTCTCTCTCGAGTTACTTATCCCATTTCAAGTGGGTTTCTCTCGAACACCCACTTGCCACATGAAGAACAGCCTCTGCCTTAGCCCACTCACTCTCTCGAGTTGAGTGTGTGGGAATGAGACTAGGATTCACTCTCTCGAGCTGAACCTCATGTTGACCCACTCCCACCAACCATCAATTTCGTAGTCTTAGTTTTACGGCCTCTCTCTCGAGCAAGTCGAAAACACATATATGAAATTGTATTTACAACTACAATCTCATTAAGTTCACCCATAACTACTAAATAAAATCACATTTAAACTACGATAAAACTATCAGTAAGAAGGACCCAACAACTAATTTAACCCATATTCACAAAATCACACCCCAAGAATTGGGGTTTTAGTTAGACATGTAAAAGATATAGAAATTTATACCAAAATGAGTTAGCATTCAAATGGGTATGAAGATTTAAGTCTTGATACAAGCCAAAAGTGAAGAATCCAAAAGACCCAAGCCCAAATTCTTGGAGATGAAATTCTTTGAATCTTCAAGTTCTTGAAAACCCTCTCCAAAGTTAGAACTCAAATATAAAAGCTAAAAGTTTATATTAAAAATCTAATATCTAAAAACTGATACTAAGCTACAACTCTCAATGAGTATATATAGCTTTCAAAGATTTGGGCTGCAGTAGATCACTCGGCGACATTAGACGGAATCGCCGATCAACTCGGTGATTCACCCTTTAGTGTAGTTCATCACCGTCTTGTGTTAGCCTTCAGCATCGTCGTGTTTTGGATCATTGGGCGACATAGTACTACTTCGCGGAACTGCTCGGCGACACGTCGACAACTCATTTTCACCACCAATTTGATCCTTTCCTTCAGGGCTCAGCACACTGGAACAAAAGGCGAGGATAAGATCTTTTGGCAACTCTCCGAACAGATTCGGCGATCCGCAGATCTTCATTTTCTCGTTCTTTCAGCCTCCTTTGTTCCTTTTTGCTCAATTGTGTCCATGCCTTTGTCTTCAAGTCTAAATACCTGAAACTTAAGGGTTTTCATCAGATATTAAGACAAAATATGCATTTGAGGACACTAATTCAATCAAAATATAGCCCTAAATGAGTCCAATCAACACCCCAACTTAAATTTTTACTTGTCCTCAAATAAAACTCAAGTTCAGCAGTTCAAGAAGGATATCTCAAACAGTGCTACACAAGACTCAATCATGAGTGTACACAACAAGACTCAATTTACTCATGCAAGGATCAACTTTGTACCGAAAGATTCAAGTTGTGACACACCATTACCAAAGATTCTCAAGCTCGCAATACTTGCTTCAAATGAAAGTTCAAGCTCAACAAAAGTATTTGAATGCCCTCACACAAAGGATGATTTCATACTCACACAATGGTTTAATCATTTAAAACTTCGGAATCAAATGCAACACTCACTCTAACAAAGAAGAACATAATGCATGCTTTCACCCATAGGTTTGCCCGTATTTTCCGATCAACATTTTTTTCAGCTAACTCAAGATCAAAATGGTCTTTTTCAAGGCTTGTAATGGGGCTGAGTGCAAAGGTATGGTCATATAGGGCTCAGTGACTTTTATCCTCGTGAAATGTGGTGCTTTCAACACTCTATTTCCTCTTCTTTCATCAATTTTGTTAGTGCTCATAAGTCTTCCAATTATTGATATACCGTGAGTTTACGTTATTTCTAATACATTTCACTTACAAGTTGTGTGTGTCTAGAGCCTTTTTGTATTGGTTTTTATGTATTTTTATCAAATTATGCAGGAAATATGTTCAGGCGCGAAATTAAAGAGACAGCTGAAAGAAGTGAAGAAAAGGGCATCTACGGAGATGATCTACAGACCATAGGTCTATTTACGATCCGTAGATGGTGGTGGTAGATCAGCAGCCAAGGCACGGAGGCAAATCAGGGAAATCTGACCAAGTGTGGAACCACGGTGCCCATTGACAGTCCGGAGATAGATCTACGGACCGTACTGCAGATCTGTAGAATGATATTGTGAGGGTTCCAGTACCTGATTTCTAAAGATTCTAAGTGTGGAGCTACGGAAGAGGATTGACGAACCGTAGATCGATCTACGGTCTGTGCTGCTAGTCCGTCGTTTGCTTCAGAAAAGTTGATTTTGGGAAGCTGAAATATTTTCTAAGTCCTGGCTAACGGAAGGGACTTACGGACCGTAGATCCATCGACGATCCGTAAGTCAGTCTCGTGGAATGAAGACGCGTACCTGAAACAAACTTTCCTTAATTTGTTTCCCTTTTTATTTAGGATTTGTTTTCTATAAATAGGGCATGTAAACCTCGTTTTTGG
>JAJOOO010000993.1:0-52879 GCA_029582685.1 Solanum piurae
ATATACAATTTTCTCTCGCTTTATACAAACAGAAACACAATTTATACAATTCTGTGTATAAAGCGAGAGAGGCGAGCACAGAGGGAGCGAGCGAGACAAGGAGAGTGGCGAGCGAGAGTTTGAGGGAGAGAGGCGACTGGCAAACAGTTTGCTACAGGACACAATTAAATCAAAGTGTGGTTATACCATTTAATTTGAATTAATAGTTTGACATTATGTACAATTTTCCCTACTTTATATAAGTCTACACATTAGGTATAATGTTTTTTTCAGATATAATATTGTATATTAAGTTACGTATCGTAAAATTTTTGTTAGGTTGTATATTTTTGAAACTTTCCTTAATTAATCTCCACTTTCAAGAATTTACAGATTTATTAAGGACATATTTATTCATCTTGATTATTAAAAACTTTATGCGGGCTCTCCCTTTTAATTTTTTAGATTCTAGTGGACTTGTGAACGGAGCTAGGTGGGAGTTCGTGGGTTCCAACGATCACTAGCATTTCTGTAGATCTTGTACTAATATATATTCATATTAATTTGTGAACCCTTATTAAAATTAATTGACAACTCACTGGTAGGGAAGGGAAATTGGAAATGCCTTAGGCTTTCACACTAGTGTTTTGGGTTCAAACCTCACTTCTTCTTTTTTTAAAGAAAGCATGTTTTGCGATATTTTTTTCTTCTGTCCTAATATTTAGAACCCACAAACTTTTAATTCTGAGTCCGCCTCTGTTAGGAATATTATTTTGTTCTGGTCAAGTTATAAATTAAGATGATATCATCATATTAATCAATTAATAATTTAGCGAAATAAAATATGTGCCATGTTTGCAATTATTGGTATCAACATCCAGCGTCAGTATACAATCAGTATAATTAGTACACTATAAGAATGAAGTAATAATTAATACAGAAGAGAGCCATTGATATTACTAAATTCATTAGGACTCTACATTTATATGATATATGAATTAATCTATATAGTCGCCTCTATTTAAATTACAACTCTAGATTCTATTTTTCTACAATTTCTAATTCAAATCTTGGCATAAAAGCTCAAAAAAAAAATCTTGTTGGATTTTCCTCTGAGGGTCAAATATGAAAAGTTGGATATCCCTTAGATTTTTAAGGGATATGTGATATTTTTAATATCATTCGAATAATTCTTAATTCAGCTAGTTTTTGGGGCTGTGTTTAGATCTAATGACTATTTTCTTTGTTAATGTGGAATGATCTCGGGGATCCATCACCATTCTTATCCCAATCTTCGATCCTTATATTAGATTGATCATTATGGACCTAAAAATATCTACGCATCAGTTATCTAGTTTTGGGTCTGAAAGGGATGAAGAGACTCGTATCGACCTTCAAGGAATGTGAGGTTTCTTTAATAGGGAACTTTAAAAAATGACTATAGTTTGAACATAATTAGAGATTTATAGTTATAATTTGCTTGATTACGATTCATAGCTATATATTAGCAAGAGGAGAGAGGAGAGAGAGAATAAATACATGATGTCTTTGGTGTATCAGGTAAACACAATTTATTTGTAACACGAATACAATTGATTTGTGTCAACAAATACAATTGTACCAAGTGTATTAACAAATACATTATGTATTACTATTAACTAATACAATTATATCAAGGTGTATCATAGTGTATCAACAAATACAATTTGTGACGACGAATACCAAGTGTGTACGTTGCTTGTGTATTTACTTTGTATTAAGTGCATCAAGGAATACAATTATATCAAGCTATATCAACAAATTTATAATTGTATCAATTGTCTCAACAAATACAATTATATTAAGTGTATTTGTTCCTTATATATTTGATCTATATTAATGTATTTGAGTGCATCACTTGTATTCATGTGCAATATAGGCCGTATCAACAACCATTAGTGTGATAGAGTTCAATTTATGCTTCTAACTCAGAAAATCAAGATCAAAATCAATTTCTATGTAGTAATGCTATAAAATCCTAAATATTGCTATGTAGCATAATTTTTTAAAATTATAATTATGTATAATAAATATATATATATATACTAGATCATTTCAGGCCCGTGATATGGGCTCAATATAATGAAAGGCCCGTTTACAGGCTCGATATTACAATATTATATATATTTATAATAGAAATTTAATTAGTTTTCGAAAATAAAAATTATTATGACATTTTCAAATAAACATGATAAGAAATAATAATAAAATATTACATGCTCCAGTGATTATTTAACAACATGTTAAACATATATATTTGAATTAAATAATTAATTTAATGATATTTTTTCCCTATTTTATTTGAAAATTATTCAAGAGAATAGATTAAAATTATGAGTCTCAATATATTAACAATTTTCATAAACTATATGAAGCAGTAAAGTCTATTGATCCATTTATAGATTAATTTTGAATACACTTAAAATTTATTTTATAGGTGTTTAACAAACAAAAATAATGACCTACACAATGAAAATTAGAATGAATCATCTCATTCTTTACAAAGTGATAAAAGGATGAAAAAAGTTATGACTTTATATCCTGTCTTTTTATTCATTAATTTTAGGAGAACAATTTAGTATAGTAAAGAATTTTTTTTTAAAAATAATTTATATACCTGATGAATGAATGTTTTACCTCAAATAATGAGAATTTAAAAATATTAACAAAAGTTAATATAATATATATTGCAGTAATTTAACATGAGGTAGTTAAAATAATAATTTATATAACTTGCTTAAAATAATTTTAACTGATGATAAAATAATAGTAATAAATAAATATATGTTTCTCAATAAATTATATAATGACATATATGTTACGTGAAGTTTTGGGATTATACATAAAAAGAGAAATCAAGTAAATTAGATACTTCAAAAATTATCTTTACTATCCAAAAAGAAAAGCAACCCCATGAAATTGAAAAGTCTAAAGAGAACCAAAGGAAAGGACATAACATGCTCCGAAATTATTGAAAATTTTGTTCTTGAAGAACATGCTCACTGGTTGCATTCCTTATAAATTAGGCCTTTTGAGAATTGCAATTGTGATTGCTATTATCATGTTCATTTTAGTGTTTTAAAAATATGGATCAGTTGAATTTTGCTGAAAATTTGTTATATGGACAAGTCCCAAAAGTGATGTGTTCACTGAGAAATAGCGAATTTTACTATTGTCTTATAATTGTTTCACAACAGTAGGGCCATTATGTAGGGAATTGATAAAAAATGAAGTTCTTAATGTTGAAAAAAATTGCATTATTGGTCTTCCTAATAAGAGATCTATACCGATGTGTGTAGTATTTAGGATGCAAATTTAAAATAAAGGGCGAGTAATTTATTGGTATAAGACATGAGAGGGGAGAGAATTGAGGAGTGAATGAATTAGTGTCTATTTATTTGTGTCATAGTTAGTTCTAGAAAAATCTTATAATTTATAGTTTCTAGAATAATCATGTAACTTATGGAGGAAATTTAGCCACTTGAAAAAATATTTTGACAAATTTTAAAAATAGAATTTATGGAATTTTAAAATGAATTATGTATGAAATGACTATATTATCCTTGATCGTCCTCAACTTCATATTTCTATATTTTTATATAATAGAAAAATACCAAATTTTGACCGGACAACTTTAAATTTAAATCAAACTTACATTAGTTCACTATTCAGATTAATATGTTTGAAATAAAATAAAAGTAAAAAATTAATTATATAATTCAATGAAGAACTACTCTTTTAAAATCTAGTAAACATTTTTAGTTTACTTTAAATGCAAATATATCATCCTATTCATTTTATTTGTAAAGTTACTTTTTAACATCTTTTAAAATATGTATTTTTAAATATTGAAACTAAATTTATTTATTCTTTAATTTCAATCTAAATATATTATTAATTTATCACACTTATTTCTTTTAGGTATATTAATTAGAGCCAAAATAAAAGTGAAAATAATTAATTATATTTTTAAATAATGAATTTTTATATTGAAGTAGGCATTTTTAGTAAGTATAATGAATAGAAAAAATATTAATAATTAAATTAAAGTAATAGTAAAATAGAGTAATGAATAGATATCACAATAACTCATAAAAAAAAGGTGAAGTAATAATAAAATGAGTTAATAGCAATAACAATAACTAAAGATGTTTCTAGAACTATTTAGTTTTCTTGTTATCATTCTTGGTAGATTTTTGTTTGCATAAAGTTACATTTTTACCTTTGATCATCATTCACTTCATATATACAAAGATGTTTCTAGAATTATTTATTTTTCTTGCTATCTCTTAATAGATTTTTGTTAGAATGAAATTACATTTTTATTCTTGGCCGTCTTAAATATAAATATATCACCCTATTCATTTTTATTTGTAAAGTTACTTTTCAACATCTTTTTCCTTAATTTCAATTTAGTATACATTATTAATTTTATCACACTTATTTATTTTCAAGTAAATTAATTAGAGCCAAAATAAAGGAGTAAATAATTAATTCATAATAATTTTTTATATTTAAAGTAGGCATTTTTGATAAACATAATGAATAGAAAAAATATTAAAAATTAAATTAAAGTAATAGCAAAATAGAGTAATGAATAGATATCACAATAACTCACAAAAGAAAAGAAAGTGAAGTAATAACAAAATAAGTTAGTGGTAATAACAATAACTAAAGATGTTTCTAGAACTATTTAATATTTATCATTCTTGGTAGATTTTTGTTAGCGTGAAATTACATTTTTACCCTTGATTATTATTCACTTCATATATATAGAAAGATGTTTCTAGAATTATTTACTATCTTTCTTAATATATTTTTGTTAGAATGAAATTACATTTTTACCCTTGGTCGTCCTAACCACTTCACTCTTTAATATAATGGAAATATACACAACAAATATTTACCTTACTATGTAATTTTTTCCTCTTTCCTTTAATATGACGTGATCAATTCTCACTTTTTAAGCTATATAACTTTTAAAATTGAGTTAGCTTGAAAATCTGTTACTTTGGCGCAAAAATAAAAATATATACTATGTGATTATTTTCATCCCTTAGTTTTAAGCTCATAAAATAATGGAGTTACATTATTATCATTGAAAAAAAGGCCACATAAACTGACAATAGATACATTATTGAATGCCATAGTAACTTGATAGAACTACACCATAGAAACACATGCATATAATAATTGTAAAATGAATGGTCGAGGATAGTTTGTTAAAGATGGATGTTGACTTCTTTTCTTTTCCTTTAGGGACCATAGCAAACTGAAGTGCCACAGATAAGAAAGGCAGTAAATTGTGGTTCATATAATACAGAGAGAATAAACCATAAAGATATATCTCTGAGGGATGTACATCTCATGATTATAGAATTCCAAATATCACAATGGACAAATGTGTACTATAGATAGAATTTTTGTTACTATAAGGGCAAAATTTAATGAGCAACACACTATAGTACGAATTATGGATCATAACATTATTATGTGTTTTTCAATTATTTTTAACGGTCAGAATAACTTTTCATGGGACAAGAGGGGTTGCTTGAATGATATACACCCTATACCTTCAATCCTGAGGTTGTGGGTTCGAATCACTAAGATCATCTCCAACCCATTTTTATTTTACTCTCTATTCTTTATATTTGGAGAGTAAAATTTAGAATGAGTTTCCCAACTCCTCTCTATTTCACTCTATATTCTCCATTTATAGAGAGGTGAGGGCATTTTAACTCTACCCTCTATTTTACTCTCCAAATATTGAGTTCTTTATTTTTTTAGACAACCAACTTCAACCAAATTCTCTATTTTACTTTCTAAAACAGAAACTTCTTCTCTCTCCTCAATATTATATTATTATTTCTATTTCATTTATATTTTCTTATTTCATAATATAAATCATTTCTTTCTCATTTTTTCCCCCAAATAATCACCCTATATAATTTTCATGTAATATAAAATTTCATTTTTTTCAAATTCTTTTTTAAATATAAAATTATATTTTATTCTAAATTTCTAAATAACACTATTGCAAGTGAACATTTATAAACATTAATGGACAATTCAAATAAAAGTGAAATCATTAATGAAATACAATTACATAATATAGAGTTCTCTATTTTTTCCAGACAACCAACTTCAACCCAATTCTCTATTTTACTCTCTAAAAAAAGAATCTTCTTTATCTCCTCAATATCATATTATTATGGGAAAAAGGACAAATATACCCCCAAACTATCGTAAATGGTATCTAAATACCATCCGTTATACTTTCAGGACACCCATGTTCTTACCCTCCAAATTTTGGTGCGTATATACCCTTATGATAGACGGCGGGCCACATGTCATCATCTCAGTGACTTACCCAAAATTATTTAATTTTGACCCATAATTTTGAAGACCCACCCAGATAACATAATAGCTATCCCCAAATTGAAGAAGGAGAAGATGATGCTAACAAGATTGCTATGGTTTACATTAGGCTTAACTTGAGCTTCAGCTACAATGATCCACTTCATATTCAAAGATCTATGGGCTGATTGACTCTCTCTTTCTTCCCAATTGGAGGAGAAATTTGGCGTCTTGGGGACTAGGGTTTCCGATCTTGAATCAACGGTTCATGATATTCCCATTACTGATCAGCTGCAGGTAGAAGGAAACTAAGTATAGCACCATCGTCAAATCATTTTCTTCAACAATCAGCATGAGTGGTTACCGTTTCTTGATTATGTATCTTGGTGATGTTTGATATCAACAGACAATATGCAAATTGGGAAATGATTTTTTTATATTTTCCTTTGGTGGTGCAAATTTATAATTCAGTTGTGATCATGAGTGCTCTCTTAAGTTAAACAAGATTGTTATACATTTTTATTTGAAAAATAAAAATCACCCCCAAATTATAACCAAAACAATTCTCCATCTTCTCTGGTTATACTGACTTTTTCAATTTCTCAAGAACTTCTGGCCAAGTTCTTCATTTCCCAAGCTTCAATCAATTACAATCTTCAATTTCCTTCCCATTAAAACCCTATAACACCTCCTTCGCATTCCTAAACTCCATTAGCTCCGAGCAACTTTCGCTCTCCCTCTTTCCACCATCAGAGCACCAGATAAGGTAGTCGTGTTGCCATCGTCGACGCCCTGGTAGAGCAGCAACAAATGCTCCAGTTGTGGATGAGGAGAAGACATAATTTGACATAGTAATCAATGGTTGTATTGAAGAAGATGAAATTTGAAAAGATGCCATTGAAGAAGAAGTGAGGAATAGATGAAAGAGGTAATGGTTGTCGTTGCCTTTTTTTTTCATTTGGGTCAGGGTGTCTATGGGTTATAATTTGGGTCAGGGGGTTTAAGTTATCCGGGTTGGATATTTTAATTTTTGGGTTAAAAATTAAATAATTTTGGGCAAGTCATTAAGATGATGCCACGTGTCCCGCCGTCTATCATAAGGGTATATACGCTCCAAAATTTGGACGGTAAGGACATGGACGTCCTAAAAGTATAACGGAGGATATTTAGATACCATTTACGATAGTTCGGGGGTATATTTTTACCTTTTTCCCTATTATTATTTCTATTTCTATTTCATTTTCTATTTCTTATTTCATAATATAAATCCGTTCTTGTTTTTTTTTAAAAAAAATAATCACCCTATATAATTTTCATGTAATATAATTTTTTTTTCAAATTCTTTATTTAATATCAAATTATAGTTTATCCTAAAATTTTAAAGAACAACTACGAATAATTGAAAAAAGAAATCAACAAGCATAACCACAATCACAAGCACGAAAATTCTCTGAATCATACACTATTTTTTTTTGGAATATTGTTAAATCTGAAAAAGACTTACCGGATTACCCAATTATTGTTGTGATTTTTAAAATTATTATGTTATTTATTTTATTTTTAAATTAAAATTTTTACTTTATCATTTAAATTTTGTGCATTCTTCAGAGTGAAAATTAATAATAATATCAAATCATCACTTAAAATGACGAAAACTGAAAAAATATTTGAAATATTGTTAATTCGGGATGAAAGTAGTATATATTAAATAATATATATTTTTTAAAATATTGTATTACATTAAAAAAGAATTACAAATATTAGAAATTTAATTAATAGTCTAATATGAAAAATTATATGTTAATTACAAATAATATAAATAATATTAAAATAATGAAAAAGCGAAATAGAGAATAGAGAGTTTCTTAGAGTGTGGTTGGAGACCCAATTCTCTATTTTACTCTCGAAATGTAGAAAGTGGAGAGTAAAATAGAGTGGGTTGGAGATGGTCAAATAAAGAATAGAAGACTTTTTAGAATGTGGCTAGAGACACAATTTTCTATTTTACTCTCCAAATATAGAGGGTGGAGAGTAAAATAGAGAGGGATTGAGATGGTTTGAATATCATACTCTCTATTTCACTTTTTGATTATTTTATTGTTAGTTCTTGTCACGCCCCGAGCCTACGCTCGAGAACCATTGTTGGCCCCAAGCGAACCCTTGGCCTGACTTACTTACTCAGAGGAAGACTATATGCATATATATAGTGATCAAAACACTATACTCACTTGAATAATAAGATACTGAGAATGCTTAAAAAGTCAAACATTCAACTTGGCCAAAATGGCAACTCAAGTCTTAACATATGAAATGATAATGTAAAGACAACTGAACTACTAACTATCTGATTGTCTATGAAGCCTCTAAAACAAAAAGGGATGTCGGGACAAGACCCCCCGATCATCCTAACAATGATATACTGAAAGCAAAGTAAAAAGAGTCCTCTGAAATGTAAGGAGGCTCACCAACAGGCTCTGAGTGCTCAATTGGATCAACGAGACGCTGAATGTTGATCCTGGTTACCTATGTCTACATCATAAGACGATGCAGGCCAACTGGCATCAATACATTGAATGTACGAGTATGCGAGTTGGAAAGCTAAACACAACTTAAGCTTGAAAAAGAATCTGGAAGGAACACTTACCTTGGCTCTTCTCAACTCAACATAACTGATCTCATTTCAATATAAAACAGTTTAACATAAGTGCAGTATAAAGAAAAGTTGTTTAAAAATATAATGTCAACTCTGTGTATTTAGAAATACAATAATAACTCTGTATGTATGCAAAGATACAATATGAACTCTGTTTGTATATGAAAATACAAATATTTCTGATGTATATAAAAATACAAAATACTGTTGTGGGAGTTTCTCTAACCGACAACCATCAATTAAGAGCTATAATGATGATACAACACTTTACCTCACGCTGCCAAGGACCATCCTATACCTTGTCGGGGGTAAAGAACTTAACTCAGTAAGTGGATCCACTAGTTTATGCTAAAAGCATCTTAAGGAGTCATAAAAAAATACGATCCTTTACTACCCATGATGGCTACATGATTTATGGAGACTTGAGTTAATATGAACTCGCATCCCCATATCGGTGCTCAATACTACTCCCAAAATATACTTTAGCTCATGTGTTTGTGAAAACAAAACCCTTTCTTTGGTTTGAGATAATTACTCAAAACTTAGCTTAAAAACTCTCTTGGAATCGATGTTCCCTTTCTTTCTCAAATGTGAAAATATTTTTAAACTTCTTGGGAATACTTAGTTCCCATATACTTCTTTGAATAAATGAACTTCAAACTTTACTCTTAAATCTTTACTCGACTTGAACTTTAAGTCTTAAAACAAAGTTAAAACATTTTAAAAAGACTTTTGGAAAACTCTAAGAACTTCTCTTGACTTGATCTTAACTTCTAGACTTGACTCTTAACTTTCCTTGAATTGAATTATGGATTCAAGGTTCATGATCTCATGTTTATAGATGATTTCATGATGTTTAGACGTACCTTAGAGTGTTGGAATCAACTAGAAAAGATAGGTACATTGCTAAGGAACAAGTACTAAAAGGTGGGGGGAGGAATGGGAAGAACTGACGTCCCTAGCGCTTTGAGAGGCGCGGGGCGCCAGCTCTTGAAGTTCAGAAACTGACTTGGGGCGCTCTGGCTGGTGCGGCACCCCAGAGGTCAAAGTTCAGAACGCCTCCTTTGGGGCTCTGAGAGGCGCAACGCGCCAGGACCATCCCTAGATGTTCCTCGACTTTTCTTCTCCGTTTTTCAACTCTAAACCCTCTAAAGTTCAATTATTCTTTCCTCAAACATTTAGGATCACTTATACCCTCAATATATGATAGATTCAAACCTAAATTACACTCGGAAACATGAATCAAATCGCAAGAAACTTCAATAACACAACCCACAAGAATTCAAACGAAACCTTCAACAATGTTCATCAAGAACTCAATTTCTAAAGTTTCAAGAACTTAAATTCGCTGAAATAAATCATGATTGGCGCATGGGTGAACTAACCCAACGCTATTTTATCTCACATACCTTTTAGGGATCACCCCCGACGAATCCACAAGCGATTCTTGAACGTCTTGATGATTCTTGCTCATTCTCCTCTTCTTTTCTCTTCTCTCAAAACCCTAACGCAAATCCCAAAAGCGTAAACTGAATTCAATCAGTTTAGACCTTAAAATAATTACCAAAAACGTTATTAACTAATTGGGTATGGAAAATCCCAAAATACCCTTCTAAAATCCGGATTGGACTTTTCTTATCCAAACAGCCCAACTTCCAAACGACATATCTCACTCATACAAACTCGGAATCGCATAAACTCAGCGGCGTTGGAAAGATCATTCGAAGAGCTTACCTACCATATCTATAAGTACACCTAACTCATCCTGATCTAGGAGTTATGGATGTTTGAAGTTGACCAAAAACTCAACTTAACACACTTAACAAATTTTCTAGATTTTTAAATCCTTTCCAAAAATGGTTATTTCCAATAATTAGCTTCTTCCTAGTTATTTCAAATTGCGAGGTGTTACAATATCTCCCCCTTGGGAACATTCATCTTCGAATGAGATTACTCTTACAAGTCTAAGGGTGTAACATGCAGCATTCAGTTCAAGCACCCACAAGCAAATGCAAAACAACATGCCAACTTATAAAAAAATACTAAGAAAGGATTAGTACCTTAATTCGAAACCTCTCCGGATTCGAAGAGATGTGGATATCTCTTCTTTATATCCTCCTCAGCTTCCCAAGTAGCTTCTTCAACAAATTGGTTCCTCTAAAGGACTTTGACTGATGCTACCTCTTTTGCTCTCAACTTGAGAACTTGGCGATCTAGAATTTTAACCGGAATCTCTTCATAAGATAAACTATCTTTGATCCCAATATCTTCAGTTGGTATGATCAATGAAGGATCGCCCATGCACTTCTTCAACATAGAGATGTGAAACACCATATGAACCGCGGCTAAATCTTGTGGTAGCTCCAACTCATAAGCTACATCACCTACCCTTTTTGATATTCTGTAAGGGCCAATATACCGGGGACTAAGCTTCCCCTTCTTACCAAACCTCATAATACCTTTCATAGGTGAAACTTTAAGATATTCCCAATCATCTACTTCAAACTCTAACTCTTTTCTCCTAACATCAGTGTAGGATTTCTGACGACTCTGTGTCGTTTTCAACCTCTCTTGAATCACTTTTACCTTCTCCATAGCTTGATGAACCAAATCTGGCCTTATCAACCCTGCTTCACCAACTTCAAACCATCCAATAGGAGATCTGCATCTTCTCTCATAAAGAGCTTTATTAGGAGCCATTTGGATGCTCGAGTGGTAACTATTGTTGTAAGCGAACTCGATGAGAGGTAGGTGATCAACCCAATTTCCTTTGAAATCAATCACATAAGCCTTCAACATATCCTCTAAGTTCTGAATAGTGCACTCTGCTTGCCCATCTGTATGAGGATTAAAGACAGTACTTAAGTTCACCTTTGAACCCAAGCCTTTTTGGAATGACTTCCAAAACTGTGCAGTAAATTGCGCCCCTCTGTCTGAAATAATGGAGACCGAAACCCCATGAAGTCTTACCACCTCTTAAATATACAACTTAGGATAATCTTCTCCCGAATGAATAGTCTTTACTGGCAAAAAGTGGGCTGATTTTGTCATTCTATCGATGATCACCCAAATAGAATCATGTTGCCTGCGAGACCTTGGTAAGCCTGTGATGAAATCCATATTAATCATCTCCCACTTCTATTCCGGAAGTTCTATATTCTGAGCCATACCGCCTGGCCTTTCGTGCTTACTTTAACTTGTTGGCAGTTCGAAAACTTAGCAACAAATTCTGCAATGTCCTTCTTCATACTACTCCACCAATAAACTTCCATCAAATCGCGATACATCTTTGTGGAACCCAAATAAATGGAATAACTGGAGCTATGAGCTTCCTTCATGATCCTTTCTTGGAGTCCATCCACCATTGGTACACACAACCTACCTTGATATCTCAAAACACCATCTCCTCCTTGTTCAAAAGCCAATACTTTTTGCTTTTGAACATTTGCCTTCAAATCAAGAAAAATAGGATCTTGGTCTTGCTTCTCTTTTACTTCTGACACTAATGATGATTCAGTCTCATTCATCACCACCATTCCTCCTTCTGTGGAATCCATAAGTCTGACTTCCAGGCATGCAAGTCTATGCATATCTTTCACTAACTCTCTCTTTTCTTCCTCAACATGGGCAGTACTACCCATAGACAACCTGCTTAAGGCATCAGTAACAACATTAGCCTTACCTGGGTGGTGAAGAATACTCATGTCATAGTCCTTGAGTAATTCTAGCCACCTCATTTGCTGAGATTAAGCTCCTTCTGAGTGAACACATATTAAAGACTCTTGTGATCAGTGAACACATCCACATGAACACCATAAAGGTAATGGCACCATATCTTCAAAGCAAATACTACAACAACCAACTCTAAGTCATGGGTTAAGTAATTCTTCTCATGAACCTTCAACTGTCTGGAGGCATAATCTATAACTTTGTCATTCTGCATTAATACACAACCCAAACCAACTCTAGTTGCATCACAATTCACAACAAAACCTTATGTACCTTCTGGTAAGGTCAATACTGGGTAGTAGTCAACCTCTTTTTTTAATTCCTGAATGTTTTTCTCACAAGCTTCAGACCATTGAAATTTCACTATTTTCTGAGTTAACTTGGTTAAAGGGTACGAAATAGACGAGAACCCCTCTACAAACCTTCTATAATAGCCAGCCAAATCCAAGAAACTCCTAATATCAGTTGGGGATGTGGGTCTAGGCCAATTCAGCACTACCTCAATTTTCTAAGTATCAACTTTAATTCCCTCTCTAGACACAATGTGACCTAAGAATGCCACAGATTTAAGCCAAAACTCACACTTCGAGAACTTAGCATACAACTCTCTATCTTTTAGAGTCTGGAGAACTATTCTGAGATGACTAGTATGATCATCTTCATTCCTCAAATAGATTAATATGTCATCAATGAAGACGATAACAAACATATCTAAACAAGGTTTAAATACTCTATTCATAAGGTCCATGAATGCTGCAGGTGCATTGGTCAAACCAAAGGACATGACCAGAAACTCATAATGACCCTAATGGGTCTTGAATGTTGCCTTTGGAATATCACATTCCCTTACTTTCAACTGATGGTAGTCAGATCTGAGGTCTATCTTCGAAAAACAAGAAGCACCCTGAAGCTGATCGAAAAGATCATCAATCCTTGAGAGAGGATATTTGTTCTTGATGGTAACCTTGTTCAACTGACGGTAATCTATACACATCCTAATGGAACCATTTTTTTTTCTCACAAATAAGATTGGAGCGCCCCAAGGTGAGACACTTGATTGAATAAAACCCTTATCTAGGAGATCTTTCAACTGCTCATTCAACTCTTTTAACTCTGTTGGTGCCATTATGTATGGCGGAATAGATATAGGACGAGTATCTGGAATAATGTTTATGCCGAAGTCTAACTCTCTCTCAGGAGGAACTTCGATAAGATCGTCTGGAAAAGCTTCAGGGAACTCTCTTATTACTAAAACTGACTGAATATGAGGTATCTCAACACTAGAGTCATTAACTCGGACTAAGTGATAGACACACCCCTTAGAAACTAACTTCCTCGCCTTAAGATAAGAAATAAAATGACCCTTAGGCACTGTTGAACTGCTTTTCCACTCTAAGACTGACTTATTTGGAAACTGGAACTTGACAACTCGAGTTCTACAATCAACTGAGGCATAACAGGCATGAAGCCAGTCCATACTAAGAATGACATCAAAATCTACCATATCTAACTCAACTAAATCAGCCATGGTACTCTTGTGATTGACGGAAATGGGACAATCACGATAGACTCTTTCTGCTAGAATGGAATCACCAACAGATGTAAAAACACTGAAGGGCTCAAGAAGTTACTCAGGAAGAACATCAAAACTGAAGACTTGGATCATACTAGTGACAACATCTGGCGAATCCTCTTGCTCTCGGCGACTAGTGATAGCATAAAGACTGTTTCCTTCTCCGCATGTCCTTGAAGTAGCTTATCTAGATGCAACTCTATCTGGTGGAGCAACTGAGGAAGACTGGGCTCAATTTCCCACTTTACCATTTCTCTGTCTGCTCTTACGACACTCTTTCATAAAATAACCATTCTGGCCATACTTGAAGCAACTAGTGAAGTCATTACGACACATCCCTGAGTGGATCCTACCACACTCAGTATATGCAGGAGTCTTAGTATCCCTTGTGCCATTCTACCCTGAGAATAGACAGGTTTAGCTCTGAAACTCTGGGTATTCTGACTATTGTACTCACCTCTGTTTCTGGGTGCAAGTGCACTAGCAGATGATGGAGCAGGTCTTTTCTGCTTATGTTGGAAAGAAGACTGGTTTGCATTACTCTTTTGCTGCCCGGATTCATTCTCTGATGTCTTAGCCCTCTTATTATTAAACTCTTCTTTATCCTTCAGCTGGTCATTCTCAACTTGTTGCACATGGATCATCAGCCATGCTATGCCCATGTCACTTATTAACATGGCTGTTTTACTTTCCTTATCAGACAGACGAGGCAACCCAACAACGAATAAACTCATCTTGCTCCTCATGTCAGCAACTATCTATTTGTTTCTCTTAGCGCACGAGGAAAGAAATGCCTCATGAAGGCACTCTCGACCATAAGCCATCTCAAAATCGGTTACGCGTCAGCACGTTAAAAAGAGACTTTTATAGAGATACACCTTATCGCACGAAGTGAGTATGAAAGAAGTGAAGGAATTTCTTAAATGTTGCAGCCTCCTAATTATAAATGTGGCGCGCTTCACACCGATAACTACGACTCTACAGCCACAACTTCATAGACTCTTTACGACTCTTGAACTCTGTGCTCTGATACCAAATTTGTCACACCCCGAGCCTACAACCTGGACGCGGCTGGCACTCGAGAACTATTACTGGCCCCAAGCGAACCCTTGACCTGGCTTACTTACTCAGTGGAAGACTATATGCATATATATAATGATCAAAACACTATACTCACTTAAATAATAAGATACTGAGAATGCTTAAAAAGTCAAACATTCAACTTTGCCAAAATGGCAACTCAAGTCTTAACATTTGAAATGATAATGTAAAGACAACTGAACTACTAACTGTCTGACTGTCTATGAAGCCTCTAAAACAAATAGGGATGTCGGGACAAGACCCTCTGATCATCCTAACAATGAAATATTGAAAGCGAAGTAAAAGGAGTCCTCCAAAATGCAAAGAGGCTAACCAATAAATTCTGAGTGCTCAACTGGATCAACGAGGCGCTGAATGTTAATCCTGGTTACCTGCATCTACATCATAAGATGATGCAGGCCAACTGACATCAGTACATTGAATGTACGAGTATGCGAGTTGGAAAGCTAAACACAACTTAAGTTTGAAAAAGAATCTGGAAGGAACACTTATCTTGGCTCTTCTCAACTCAACATAAATGATCTCATTTCAATATAAAGCAGTTTAAAATAAGTGCAATATAAAGAAAAGCTGTTTAAAAACATGATGTCAACTCTGTGTATATAGAAATACAATAATAACTTTGTATGTATGCAAAGATACAATATGAACTCTGTTTGTATATGAAAATACAAATATTTCTAATGTATATAGAAATATAAATATTGTTGTGAGAGTTTCTCTAACCGACAACCATCACTTTAGAGCTATAGTGATGATACATCGCTTTACCTCACGCTGCCAAGGACTATCCTATACCTTGCCGAGGGTAAAGAACCTAACTCACTAAGTGGATCCACTAGTCTATGCTAAAAGTATCTTAAGGAGTCATCTAACAAGTATGATCATTTACTACCCATGATGGCTACATGGTTTATGAAGACTTGAGTTAATATGAACTCGCATCCCAATATAGATGCTCAATACTACTCCCAAAATATACTTAGCTCATGTGTTTGTGAAAACAAAACCCTTTCTTTGGTTTGAGATAATTACTCAAAACTTAGCTTAAAAGCTCTCTTGGAATCGATGTTCCCTTTCTTTCTCAAATGTGAAACATTTTTAAAATTCATGGGAATACTTAGTTCCCATATACTTCTTTGAAGAAATGAACTTCAAACTTTACTCTTAAATCTTTACTCGACTTGAAATTTAAGTCTTAAAACAAAGTTAAAACATTTGGAAAAGACTTTTGAAAAACTCTAAGAACTTCTCTTAACTTGATCTTAACTTCTAGACTTGACTCTTAACTTTCCTTGAATTGAATTATGGATTCAAGGTTCATGATCTCATGTTTATGGATGATTTCATGATGTTTATACGTACCTTAGAGTGTTGGAATCAACTAGAAAAGATAAGTACATTGCTAAGGAACAAGTACTAAAAGGTTGGGGAGGAATGGGAAGAATTGGCGTCCCTGACGCTCTGAGAGGAGCGAGACGCGAGCCCATGAAGTTCAGAAACTGACTTGGGGCGCTCTGGCTGGCGCGGTACCCTAGAGGTCAAAGTTCAGAATGCCTCCTTTGGGGCTCTGAGAGGCATAACGCGCCAGGACCATCCCCAGGTGTTCCCCGACTTTTCTTCTCCATTTTTCAACTCTAAACCTACTAAATTTCAATGGTTTTTCCCCAAACACTTAGGATCACTTGTACCCTTAATATATGATAGATTCAAACTGAAATTACACCTGGAACCATGAATCAAATCATAAGAAACTTCAACAACACAACCCACAAGAATTCAAATGAAACCTTCAACAATGTTCATCAAGAACTCAATTTCTAAAGTTTCAAAAACTTAAATTCGCTGAAATAAATCATGATTGGCATGTGGGTGAACTAACCCAACGCTATGTGATCTCACATACCTTGTAGGGATCACCCTCGACGAAATCCATAAGCGATTCTTGAACGTCTTGACGATTCTTGCTCTTTCTCCTCTTCTTTTCTCTTCTCTCAAAACCCTAACTCAAATCCCAAAAGTGTAAACTGAATTCAATCAGTTTAGACCTTAAAATAATTACCAAAAACGTAATTAACTAATTGGGTATGGAAAAGATCAAAATACCCTTCGAAAATCCGGATTGGGCTTTCCTTATCCAAACAACCCAATATCCAAATATAATTTTATATTATATAAAGAATTTGAAAAGAACAAGTTTTATATTACATGAAGATTATATAGGGTGATTATTAAGGTAAAATTGTGATTTACCTAGCATGTGTTTCTTATTCCTCATCATCTTCCTCTTTATCTTCTTCTTCTTCTTTTCTTCTACTTCTTCTCCTTCTACTATTTTCTTTCTCATTTGAACAAGTAGATACTTGAAATTTGCAGGGTCCTATCATCTCATAGAATAATTTTCAATCACAATAAATATATTATTTTGATCTATTTTTAGAGCATGTATTATGTCACATTTGAGGGGCGCGTGAATGAGTAAAAATTCAGTCCAAAACCAGCGTTTTAGTTCCACGTGACATTACTAATTTAATTTTGTTTCTTTATTAAGTCAATCCACTTTTCATCTTCTCTATAACCTCCATTTATAGCCATGGGAGAGCTTTCCATCTACAAAAAAATATATCTCTTTTTTGAAATGTTTTTTTTTATATCTAAATTCAATCTACATACATTTGGTAGAGAGATGAGGGATTTTTGCTAACCGACTAATGTGAGACTCCGTCGGGAGAATAAGATTATAAATGGATAGTAATATCAAAGAACTAAACTAAAATTTTAGGTAAAAAAATCCCTTAAACAGATGTTTGGGGTTAAAAGAAATGGCGCGTGTAGCACCCCTCCCATTCGAAAGGCTTAAATTAACATGTACCTTCGATATAAGACTAAGAATGTCTAATATGCTAGAATAATGTGTTATGGGGTATTACAATAGCACACTGATAGTACTTCACACACATAAAGTCTTGTTAGAAAACCTCTTTATTGTTGAAACATTTTCGAAAGAGACATACGTTGATAATTCCATACTTCACAAATAGATTTAGTTGGAAAAGTAGATGTATACAAGAGCGAGTTGAGAACTAGGCATATCTCAAATACTTGGTATGAACTCCCTAGGTGTGCTTACAATTGATCAACAATAGCTCTCTAAAAAATTTCACGAAGTTCCACTTTAATGATAAATAATCAAACTTTAAAAAAACTATGAATTAGAATGATGATTCACACGTTAATTCATGATAAAATCGAATGAATTGAGTAGAAACTCACTTGTGTTTGAGAGAAAACTTAGGGTATTTTCTCTAAAAAAAAGTAATCTAAATAATAAAATTGCCAAGTTAAAAAATTATTTATAGAAACCTAGATCAAGTCCCACTAGGATTGGGATACTTTGTCAGGTGAGTACCAAAGGGAGAAGAAGGGGCTCGTAGAGTAAAGTGTAAGGAAAGATCCCTCATCGCTCTGAGCCTCACCGAGCGAGGTCCATAGCGAGGCCAACCCATTCTCTCAACCTCATTGAGCAAGATGATACGAACAAGATTAACACAATTCATGTTAGATGTATTCACCGAGCTACACAAGTCATGATGATATAAAAGAAGATTGGGAGGATCTTATTAAATACCAAGGGAAGAGCTTCTTTGTGTGGATGATAGCTTGTAGTGTGGAAGGCCAAAGTGGCAAGATTCGAGATGAGGAGATGGTGGGAAGGATTAGCTATTTGTGGATATATTTTAAATAGTTTGAATAAGTCACTTTAGAGTTATTTGTGTAGAAAGTCTACTCTTGTAAGAGACATCCTATAAATAGATGCCTACGCCATTTTTCTAAAAAAGATAGATTTTGAATGTTGAATGAAGAAACTTTTTGAAGAGTGTTGTGGTTCAAGGGCGGATTTTGCCTTTAGGTTAGTCTAGTTTAGTGTAGCTAAATCTAGATTAATGACAGGTGGATTTTCATTGTTGATTTAGAATTTCTTAATCTTGATTTTGTTTGAGACTGCTCATTTTATGGATTCACTTGAGTTGTTTCTTTTTGAATTCAAGTTTATCTTCTTCTTTGATTTAATAGTGGATTCAATTAAACCCTTCTTTGCTCACTTCTCATCCCTTATTCTCATCTATCTTACTTTTATGTTGTCTGAATTCCACAGTTGATTTCTGTAACATCCCACCTTAGAAAGAGCTAAATTTAGAAAGAACTAATTAGGAAAGAGCTAAATTGAGATTTGTTCAAGTTAAGCTTAAGTTGTGAGTTTGGGTCAAATTCAAACGATCATAACTTTCAATACATGATGATTTAGGTGGCCCATAAGATATCAAATGAAAGGTCTTTGAATCCTCTTTCCAACGCCACCAAGTTTGCTAAGTTTCAAGTTTAGATGAGGGAGATATGCTCATTTGAAGTCAGCCTGTCCAGTTAAGAAAAGTTACCCGAATTAATGAGGAATATTTTGGTTTTTTCCTTACCCCATTAGTTTTAAACGTTTTTAGTAAGGTTTTAGGGGTCTAAACTGATTTGGGTCAGTTTTCATAATCCTAAATACTCTTAGGGTTTTAGAAGAGAGTTCAAGAAAAGAAGAGAGGAGAAAAGGAAGAACGATCAAGATTTCTTGTGAATCGAGGATTGGTTTCGCCAAATCAAGGTATGTAAGCTTTCATAGTGTTGGGTTCGTTCACCCACACGCCAATCATGTGATTTTTATCCGTAATTTTATTCTTGAGGTTGAATGCTTTGAGTTCTTGAGGTTTTGTGCTTCGTTCTTTGATAATGAAGTTCTTGAGGTGAGAGTTGCGAATGAACGTAGTTCTTATGTAGATTTTCGCTGAAAATGTTCTGGGTTATGAAAATTAGTGTATTTTGACCTTAGATTTGCAGTGGGTATGAGTTGAATCAAGATTGGGAAGGAGAAGAAAAGATCGGACAAATAATTGCACCCAGGTCCGTATCGCGGAGGCGCTTAGAATTTTAGTCCAGATAACTACCCTCTCTCCACGCCGCGGTGAGGATACAGAGTCCTTTGCCTTAAAAATTATTTTGCGACCAAACATTTAATTCCATCTCCACATCGCGTCAGTGTTCTTTAATTTAGGTCTTCACTCGTTCTTATGTTCAATTATCTTAACCTTCTTAAATCATTGAGAGGTTCTACATTCCAAAGCATAATTCTTGGATTCACATTTCAAATTCAAGATAGAGTTAAGAGTAAAGTTCAAGGGAGTTCTTTTGAGTCATTTTGAAAAGTCTTTTACAAAGTTTTAAACTTGTTTTAAGACTTGAGTATGAGGAGGATTAGAGTTGAGTTTCATTTTTCAAAATGAATATATGAGAACTAAGTATTCCCAAAGAGTAAATGTTTTTACATTTAAAATGAGGGGAAACATCGATTTCCAAATGAGTTCATGGGGAGTTTTGAGTACTATCTCTTTTAAGAGAACCTTTTGTAATAATCTCAAAGTTTGAGGATGAGGAAATGTTTTTAAACATATGATCTGAGTTATATATTGGGAGTAGTATTGAGCATCGATATAGGGACGAGTTCAAATAACTCAAAGTCTTCATAAACCATGTAGCCAACATAGGTAGAAAAAGGTCATACTTTTTAGATAATTCTTTATTGCTTTTTAAGCATAGCTTAGTGGATCCACTTAGTTGAGGATGTCTTATACTCCGGCAAGGTATAAGACAGTTCTAGCAACGTGAACGAGACGCTGTATCATCACATAGCTCATAGTGATGGTTGTCGGTTAGAGAATTTTTCAAATTGAGTATTTTGTATCTTTACATACAAATAAGAGTTTTATTGTATTTTAAATACACTGAGTTATAAATTATTGTCTTAACAACTTTCTTTATAATGCATCTTATTATTGCTTTTATATTGAACTGAGTTGAATATTTCTGAGTTCTTGAGTACCTTTGAGTTTCTTGAGTATCCTTGAGTTGAGTTGAGTTAAGGTAAGTATGGTTTCCTTTTATCAGTTCAAGCTTATAGGTTATGTTCAGTGTTCCTCTTACATGCTCGTACATTCAATGTACTGATGCCATTTGACCTGCATTATTTTATGATGCAGATAAAAGTAATCAGGATCAGCAACCGGTGCTCCGTTGATCCATTCAAGTTTCAGCTAGACTTGGTGAGCCTCCTTGTTTTTTTGGAGGGTTTCACATTTAGTTTACATTTCAATTTTTGTTTATTAGGATGTCGTGGGTCTTGTCCCGACAACCATCTCAGTTAGTAGAGGCTTCATAAATAGACAATAGAGTTTTGAGAAGTCTGTTTCAATTCCATTATTGACGTTCTATACTTGAGTTGCCTCTTTGGCTAGTGAATGTTTTATTTAAAATATTCTGAGTATCTATTTTGAGATTGTGAAAGTTTTACTTTTGGGTTCACTTGTTGTTGAGCAAGTCTTCCGCTGAGAATTGAGTCAGGCTAAGGGTTCACTTGGGGCCAAAAATAGTTCTCAATTGTTGGCAACGTCCAGGGTGTAGACTCGGGGAGTGACAATTTCAATTGGATTCATCCCCAATTGGATTCTTATCACCAATTTCATACACTTAAATGAATTTTTAACTTTTGCACATAATTTCATAAAGTACTCATAACTTTTTGTACGAAACTTCAATGGATGAATGATTTGATGCGTTGAAACCCAAGTTTAATTTTCCATAAATTGAGACAAATATCTAACTTCACACATACGATTTATCATAGTTTGGATCAAGTTACATGCATTTTGCTTAGTTCAACGTGACCCAAACTTATGAAGTATTACACTAAGCCACACTAAGAAAGTTTGAAAAAGGGTTTTGAAGATGAGAGTGAAGTGGGGTGTGTCCATTTATGTGAATAAATTCATATGCATGTTAGGAAGATCAACTACAGAAGTCATATTTTGAATATACTAGTGAAATATAGAATAATTAAGAGAGACTTACATATGATATTAATTGATTTTTAAAAAATCCTACAATAAAGTCCCAATAGAAGTCCTATGGAGATACCTATATGGTACAAATGTTTTGTGGCTTACATTAGGGAATTTAATGACATGTATGACAGAAACTCAAAAACACTTCTTAATTGAGATATTATTGCTCTAGGGTTATCTCTTTATTTGTTTTTATTTGCCTTGGTGATTGATGAATTGACACGGTATATTTAAGGCAATGTGCCATGGTGTATGTTATTTGTAGATGACATAGTACTGATTGATGAGACTTGTGACAAAGTTAACACTAAGTTGGAGGTTTGGAGACATACCTTGGTGTTTAAAAGGTTTAGGTTGAGTAACACCAAAAAACAAAATATTTGGAGAGTAAGTTCAGTGATGCACACATGAGTCATGCATGGAAGCAAAATTTATTAACCATACCATCCCCTAAAAGAACATTTCAAGTATCTTGGTTTTTTAATCCAAAGAAACCAGAAGATCGATGATAATGTTACATATCATATTAGTATGAATATATGACATGAAGACTTGCATCTAGAGTCTTGTGTGATGAAAATATACCACAAAAACTTAGAGGTAAGTTCTTATCACGATCCAGACAGCCATGAGTGACACCCACCTAAAACTTTAAAATAATCAAGAATAGGCGATGCAACCCCAAACCAGAAATCAATAAACTAAAAATATCTAAGTCCGAACAGATGATTAAGACACAGAGAAAAATTCATGGCAGCCCGAAAGAATAACTTACCCTTTGATTTAGATAATGTCGGTCTCACAATTGTGATCTCGTAGCAGCCGTCTGAATAAGTTATGTATTCAACAAAGAAAGAGTAAGTGCAGTATTAGTACACAACCACAGTGTATTGATAGGATCGTTGGCCAGTTCCAAAGATATGAATGTACACATGAAACCAAAATATAGTAATACAAGCCAACACGTATATCAATTAGTCACAATAAACATAGACTCCCAGTCAAAACTTTAGACTTAGCAAACCCATGGAACATACCCACATGATCACAACAACACATACCCGATACTCATGAAACTCACACATAAACTGTTAATGTACTAGCGTGGCACCTAAACCAACCAAATGATATTCTCTATCAGGCATGATATTCGTGCCAATGGTAAGTACATACCCCATGTGGTATTTGAGCAAATCATTAGTAATCTATATCAGTGTAGTACCCAAGTGAACCAACAATCACAAATAACATGCACAATTGCACTCACAATGAACAGTCATACTTGAAGTCACAAGTAAATTAAACAGGTTCACTATATGAGATTTATCAACATGGTGTCATTTTATATTCATCCCTTGTGTTTCCCCATATGAATTGCACAAGTAATACTACATAGTAGTTAATATGCACATGTCACATAACTTGAAGAACAAACAACAATCACCTATCTCGAATCAAGCCTTGGAAACTCTAAAGAACTTAAGTTTTGCCCTTTTGTAATGTCTTGACTTGTTATAGGTCTAAAATAATAACAAAACATGATAATCAATGAACAATGACGTAAAAATAACTGGATTATACTCAAATCCTAAACCCCAAACCATTCCCATGACCATCCTACCCAAATCAGGGCTTTTTCCATCATTAATTCAAGTCAAAATCCTCCCCTAAGAGTACCATCATAGATTCAAAGGCTTAAGAATCAAATTACAAGTTAGGGGAGTAATTAACTTACCTTTACCTAAGAAAATTAGTGGAAAACTGAAGAAAAATGCCCTAAGTCACCCTTTCTTTTCCTAAGAACGAAATTGCGGAATAATGAGAGGTTTTAAGACTTTTCTTACATTAATTCATGATGGACCCGTTATACCGGCCACCAGCCTGCTATAGTGGCCTCGCCATAACGGTATTCCACCATTTATAGCGACTTGCATGTATACAGAAACTCATAAATCTTCCTCAAAGTCCTCATTTCGTGACACACCCTTGAACCTTGATGCTCTAAAATAACTCTTTCACGCTGAGTTCAATATCAGGAGTTCTACTCACCCGAATTCACTTTTAAAAAGTCCTATGGACTCCTTAACTTCTTAGCTAAAAGAAAATTCATCTGATACTTAAATGTTAACCCCGGTCCTTTCTCTAATTTCCCTGGACTCCACCTTGCTCAAATTTCATCTAAGACTGACTTAGCCTAAAATTTTCAAGTCACTATCCAAAAAAATTTCTTACCCAATTGTTTCACCATTTGTCTATCCATAATGATTGGAAGGAATCGTTACAGTTCTACATAGTAATGGTTACATCAACCTTGTTGTATGAGCGGAGAGTTAACTAGTCAATAACTTTTATATTTAGAATATGCATGTTGTAGATGTGTGAGTGTTGAAATGGATGTGTGGATATACTCAGAGCTATAGTATTATAAATGAAGATATTCGAGATAATTTGGAAGTGACCTCTATGGTGGACAAGATGAAGGAGGCGAGATTGAAATGGTTGGACATCTGAAGAGGAGATGCATATGCTAAAGTGAGGAGGTGTGAGGAGTTGGATATGATGGAAATGATGAGAGGTAGATGTAGGCCATTTTTTTAGAGAAAGTGATTAAGCAAAACATGACACAAATGCAACACTCTAAGGATATGACCTTAGATATAAAGACATATAGGTAGCCACTTATGGCAATATGTTGGTAGGTAGTTAAGGGTTATCACGTTTTTTAATTTGATGGGATTATGCTTGGTAGTAGTCTAGAGCACAATGTATGTTGTAGTATTAGCCTTATTCATATTTATTACCATATGACGTTGTTACTATTCTTTCTGTATTATTTATATTGCTTTCTGTATTAGTTGTCATATTTTCTTCATTGACATATTTCTTTGTTTTTGTTACAATGAGTTATAGTTCCACATTGGTACGATAATAGATTGGTGTTCTATTTATATGCACTTGGGCGGTCTTCCCCTAATAAGTTAACCTTTGAGGTTGAGTTAGATCCATGTACCATATCTATACATGGTATCACCACAAGATCTGTCACTATTTAGACTCCCGATTTACGCTCATGTTGATCTTGGGCGTGAATGTGATATTAGAGTAAGTTAGAGTCCCACATTGATTAAGAAATGGACAGGCGGTGGAAACTACCAAGCTGGAGTACGGTAGGGGCAGAGGAAATTTCTGGTGGAGCGATGAAATGCGTAGAGATTGGAAAGAACACCAACGACGAAAGCACTCTGTTGGGCCGACACTGACACTGAGAGACGAAAGTGCTACTGTCAAAATGTTGAATTTCTTTTTTTACACTGGCGCATATGATTTCCCCTAAGGCACCAATGGACCAACAGTTTCATATGTATATCGCCCAGATTTCTTGATTCACGGCGTCGAGTATTTGCACTTTAGAACTGGGACTGAGACACGACCCGGACTCCCACGGGGGGCAACAGTGGGGAATCTTGGACAATGGGCGAAAGCCCAATCCAACAATATGGAATGTCCTACTCCTGCCTGAGCTTTCCGATCAACCAATCCACTATTTCAGGGACATCTGTGGGCCCAGGGATCACTGATTAGTCTACTCGTGTCTGGTGATCTGCTTATAAAGACTTGAGCAATTCCCTCCTTATGAGCTATATAAAGTGTGCATGTACTATATTTGTCCCATATTGCATTTGTGAGATTCATATATTGTAACTGTTGTATCATAACATATTGCGTTTGTGAGATCCATATATATTGTTCTTGTTGTATCATAACATATTGTGTTTGTGAGATTCATTTATTGTTACTGTTGTATCATAACATATTGCGTTTGTGAGATTCATATATTGTTATTGTTGTATCATAACTTTTAGAGAGAAGTATTGGAAACACCCCTGAATCTAGTACAAATTATTAATTTTATTCCCAAACTATTGACAACCTTAAAAACATCCATTTACTTGTTTAACTAAACTTACATACACCCCCGATTTGCCACATGAAATAGCATGTTGTCTCAAACTCTTGTAATAACATGAAGTTCTTAATAAAAAAATCGAAAGAAGTGTTGAAAACACCCCTAAATTTGACTAAAATTTAAGATTGTATTTCACTCATGTTGCAAGATCGGATGTGTGTTTAAGTTTAGTTAGTCAAATTAAGGAGTATTTTTACAATGATCAATAATTTGAATATGAAATTAATAATCCACACCAACTTCAGAGATATTTTTAATAAATTTTTATGAGTAGGAACTTGGAAAAATATTTTTTTTCTTTTAAGAATAGCGTGAAGGAACACGTGATATTGTTGGATGACCCAAAACGGTCGACGACTTCTTTTGTTTTTGTTTTTGTGTGCAAAGAATCAAATGCGAATGGAGTCCAACGCAACCAACCAAGGGCCACACACCGCTTTTCTCGTTTTCTTCTTCTTTTCTTCTGGGAAAAAGCCATCATTTGCCCCCTCCCCACCGCAATAGCGCTGCTTGCATTTCTTACCTAATCTATCACAAAAAAGAAGAAGAAAGAATCATATACAGAGGTCAAGAAACTTGTACAGTTTTCTATTTGGGAGAGAGAGAGAAAGAAGATCTTGGTTTACCTAAATCTCTCATGGAACAACTTGTCAACTTCATTATTCGACCCCCAAGGTATGAATTGATAAACCCTTTTCGAGCTGACCAATTTTTTTGCTTATTGCAATTGCTATGATGTGTAAATATGTTTGTTTTTGTTTTTCTGTTTGTAAAGGTCGAATCTTTTTCCCAAATTCTGATGTGGGTTAGTTCGAATTTGATGTGGGGGGTTTTCTTTTATGGCAATTGCAGATGTGGGGCTCTTCTTTTTTATGGTTCTATTTATTGTGCTACTTGTTTAAGTTTGTTTATCTTAGGAGTTATTATGTTGTACTTCATGTGCTAAATGGGTAGGTGTAAATCAATGAGTTGTGGATTTCCTTTAAAAGTTTGGAAGTTCTGGCAAGGTCATTAGTTTGTCTTTATTTTAGGGTGTGATATTCTTTTGACATTTGAAAATTAAGTGTTCTCATCCAGGAAATGAAAATTCTGCAGTAATTTAGGGAAATTTGCAAAATGTTTGCCTTTCCTCTTTATCTTACATTGGATAGTGCATGTTTTGATTGGAACCCGTAACGGAACTAATGACTGTGTGTGTAAGGTATGTTTCTGTAGTTTGGACTTTGGAGGTGTCTCTTAATATTGCTTTTCTTGAGGGAATCAACTTTAAAAAGCTACATTTCGTGTTATTTATGAAATGCAAACATGTTGGGTAGGTGATGAGGACTTCATATTTTGTAAATTATAGCCATCTCATATAGTGGGAATCCTCTTTTCGTTTTACGAAATTTCTTTCTGAAATTTTGTATCTCTTCCACTTGCCAATTTTCTGTAGTTAATTCTGGACGACTTCTGGCCCTAAGAATCTGAAAGAGGAAATATTTCTTAGACTTAGGGGTCTGATTCATCCATGTGGTACACGATAAAACTAACTTTGGAAAGGATATTTCTAGAAATAATCTGGAGAATTTTTTGCTTGTTATGCACTGGGAGTCAGAAAGGTGCTTGAAGCAGCGAGATATCTGTTTCTACGCAAGATAATTGAGGTTACTACCATCAGTTATCTGTCAGAAGCAAAAAGTTTTTTTGATTTCCTTATAACATAATATGTCTTGAAAACTTATGTATACCTATATTCTTCTTCCAATCTCTTGAACTATAACAGATGTAAATCTGAAACTAAAGACCCTACTTCCTGTGGATTGCAGGGCTGAGTATGACCCTAAAAATGATCTGCTTGATGAAGAATTCATGCTTAAAGGGAAATGGTACCAAAGGAAGGATCTGGAGGTGAGTACTTTGATAATTAATAGCCTATTGTTTTCAATAAAATTTAGGTCTCTGAATTACTTCAATGTTGTATGTACTCATAAATAGACTCTGTTTCTTTACCCTTGTTCACGCGTGTTCTTCATTTGACTTAGCCTTTGTTAGCAACCAAGTAATGAATTGGAGAACTAATATGAGACAGTCGATGTTGGACAACCAGAAACTGATCTAGAAGTATATTTACAACCTATCAAGTAGGTTGAAAGTGTATCACGTGAAGACACATCTAAAATTCTATGGGAGTGAATGAAAATGAACCAAGTAGAGACATCTAATATTCTATGGGAGCAAAAGAAAGAATTATCGTCAGCTAATCAATTCTCAAGCCAATGTGTATTCAAATATAAACTGTTTGTTCATAAGACAACAAATGCAAGAAAAAATAATAGCTGACACTTTTACTTTGTTAATTTGACCAACTGAAAGAAAAATCTGTACGATTATTTTGTAGTATCAATATCTTAGGAAATGTGTTAAATCCCTTTGCTCTTTATAATTAGGGTGTAGAAACTTACTTCTTATCTTTCCAGTTCAAAATAATAATAATTTAGGGTGTAGAAACACTGAACATATAAGAGGCATGTTATTCTCTAGCCTCCGCTAGAATGATGTATTGAGAAGCAACAAGACAATTGTTATAAGTAATTCCCATTGAGGAACACGCGTTATGGAGAAAATTCATAGCAGAGAAATGCTGTTTGCAGCTGGGGAATGGAGGATCAATCAAATCATGATGCCAAATTTAACTGTCTTATGGAAACACATAATGAAGGATTGGGAAACTTCTACTGAAACATCTAGTGTGAAGTGTGTAAGGGGGCAAGAATTAACTTTTGGAAACACAGATTGTCTGATGACTTCCTTAAGTGGCGCTCTCCTAATAATCTTCAGCATGTCGTGCCACTCGGAGAAAGCACAATATGAGACCTTAGATTCTGAAGAATTTGCTAGAATGGGGAGAAAGAACAGCTTAATGAACTTTGGTTCAATTTTTAATGTCAAAAAAAAAAAAAACTTCAATTCAATCTTCTTTGTAAAAATAGAGGAGCTTAATAAACTGTTCAAGTCTTATATACGAGCAAAAGATTTCCCCTACGTAAGAAATAGTAGGCATAGACTGAACCAATTAGGGGTAAATTCACAGGTGAAATTTTATTTACTTGTGGCTATTGAGAAGGGATGAAGATACTTCCCTTATTCATCTTTGTGGATCTCCAAAACTCCCTGAAAAGTTTGCTCTTTTTGAAACTGTTTTTTTTTTTTTGAAACTGCCTTGAAAAGTTTGCTCTTTTTCATGAATAATTGCTTGAGGAGCAATTCTGAGCGGTGAACATAAGAAAAAGAAACATCCTCTGCATAATTTGGTGCTTAATGCATATAAGGACCCATGAGAAGAAGTAAATAATTTGTTACCCCATTGCTCCATAGCATATCGGTTATGGTGTGCCATATGGAACATGTCTTGAGTGGAATAGGTGAGGCCAATAATGCAAAAACTGTCAGAGAACATTAGCAGGATGTAACTGTGGGAGATAGCTCCATTCCTGATCACTAGGACTATATGGAAATAGAGAGTCATAACTCATAAGTGCATTTAAAGAAATGGACCTTGGGCCCAACTCAACCCCGAAAGCTAGATCATGGGGGGAGGATTGCCCAAGACCATGTAAGGAGACAAGGACCAATCTCACCAATGAGTTCCCTCCAACAATATTGTCTTTCTACCTTTCTGATGCAACCTGATCTTTGTAAATGGTGTAGATTCCAGTTAGCAATCACAGAGATTTGCACAATCTATAACTTTTAAAGCATTATCTTAGTGTTGTTCATTTTTTCTATGAAATTTACCTTTATCATAAAAATGTCTTTGGATGAAGATTCTCCACCTTTCTGGAAATCTTATATGCAAGATTTTTCTTTTCAATCACTAAAATAACTTATCTTGTAATTTAAGAAGTCACTCCACAAGGTGTTCGATGGATACCTTAGATTGGAAAAAACACTAGAGCTTTAGAAGGCAAAGTCGATCTTGCAACTTTGTACGACTGCACTGCCATTTTCGTTATTTTAGTATAACACCACTACTTGTATAGATGATTAGGTGGAGTTTGTAGAAGTTAGAAAGAACTTTAATGTAGAACTCAGTTTTGTCAAATGCTCATTTGAAGCACACTTAAACCTTGAAGCTCAGGGAGGGCTCTTCACGTCGCTTCTATGCTTTAGTTTAGGCTAGGGCCACTAGGCACTAAGGCGTGTGCCTCAGTGCACGTGAGTTCTATCTTGAATTGAGTACCTTATTAGTTGTTAAGGAAAACATTATGAATGAATTTGTTACCTTAATGAAGTTCTGTACCAGAATCCTAACATTGTATTAGTACTACAGAGTTGTATGATTCTTTCTTATATTGAAGTCAAGCAGCCCTCAATGTATATATGTACATGGTTTTATGACAAGTAGAGTTTCTTAGAAAATCAGCCAACCGTAAGTTAAGTTTAAGAGGGTTTTTTCCTTCAACTGTTTTCTTCTTTTGGCAGTTGAAAGTTTGACATTTATTATGACCACTTTTAGACAAGATCAGACTTTTCTACTTCCCTATAGCCATAATGAAAGAATTATTTTTCTCAAAGAACATTAGGTGACTTTTTCCCATCTTCCTAAGGTTTGGTGAGCAGAGTAACCCGTACCTATGCTAGGTACCTAGTGAACTGGTCGAGGTGCACAAAAACTAGTTCGAATACCACCTTCATAAAAATAAAGTGAAAGCTTTTTTCCTTAAAATGATTTTTGTAGTCTCTCTACTTATTTGTTATGTAGACTCTGGCGATTTGTGTGGTTACCTAATACAAAAGCAATATGCTTTTACTACTGCTACTGGACCAAGCTTGTGAAATGGACTGCTGTAAGACTTGAGCTCATAACCTTTATAGGGGCTCTATCATGATGAATTATGTGACTACCATATCGGAGCGTTTAAGGTGATGCAGAATTTTTTCTTACTTATTACATACTCGTCAGATCATTGCTAATCTTCTTGAACAGTTTACCTAATGCTTGACTTTTCGAATTTTTATCTAGTCATTTTAGATTTAAGGGCCTTGCTGTTTTTGCAGGTTAAAAATAGTAGGGATGATGTTCTTAAATGTAGCCATTATATGCCTCTTATTCGTCCAGAAGGAAAGCCGCTACCTTGTGTGATATACTGTCATGGGAACAGGTTAGTGAAGGTTAAGTAGCACTCTTCCCACTGTGATGCTAGAAAATTACTGTACGTTTCCTCTCATGCAGCAAGTATATGGAGAAGTTTTATTATTTTAATATGACTCCATTTAAGATATTATTTTTTCACTAAGTTGTTTTGGATGATTCTTTGGCAGCGGGTGTAGAGCAGATGCCAGTGAAGCTGCTATTATATTATTGCCATCAAACATCACTGTTTTCACCCTTGACTTTTCTGGATCTGGACTTTCTGGAGGAGAGCACGTTACGTTGGGGTGGAATGAAGTGAGTAGATGATTATTCTATTTGAGTTCAAGTGAAAAATAATTCTTAGGTTTTCGTACCATTGTTGGCGTTGTTTATGTATTCTTTTCCTTCTTTTTATTACAAGTCAGGGTTCTTCACACTTTTCTTTCTCCAATGTTTACAAATATGGTGGAGGCAACATAAATGGATAATTGAAGTGAATATTATTTTTTTCAAAAAAATATTAGGCTTGATTAGTTGGTTAAAATATGTTCTGCTTTATTTTCTGTTTCTCAAAAAAAAAAGTTCTGCTTTATTTTGTATTTGTCTTCCTTCTTTTTTTGTTTGTTGCGTGTTAGTGGATTGAAGTTTGTTGTCCCTTTCTTTCAGTGATTATTCATCGTTTGTCCAAATTATAATGCATGTTACTAATAATTTGTTCTAGTTTGTGGATGGTGGAGTTGGAAATCTCTGAAGCAAAAAGAATATAGAATTTGATTGTTTAGCTGAACCTATGTTGTTATGGTGGATGTTATTTCAAATAATGCTCACTGAATGGATGGTGGTGATAAAGCGAGGACTATGGCGTTGAATTCTTATCTTGTATAAACTTCACCTTCTTTTTCCAAGAAAATAAAAAAATGGTCCCTTATGTTTGGGTGTAGGTTCAATGTAGTTCCTTGAATATATTCCTAAGAACTTTTGGTCCTTTAAGTTTTCCAAAAGTGAGCATTTTGGTCACCATCAAATACTTAACAAATTGTCTTTTAAATTTGACGTGAACTGTGAAATGAGAAAACTCACATGTGAGGTGAAATTTCTACTATTTTTGGTCTATTTTCTAGAGTCCGGTGCTGTTTTCTGAGGTGCAACTTCTGCTATTTTTGGTGCCTAGTGCAGTTTTTGTGTGGTGATCCTGGTGGTTAAATCTTTTTTTTCCCCAGTTCCCTTTATATCTAACAAACAATGTTTGTTAAAATATCTAACGGAAACCAAAAGTGCTTTCTTTTGGCAAATTGAAAGGACTTAATCTGCCCAGGAGTATATTTAAGTGACTATTTTGAACCTATCCCAAACACAAAGGACCATATTTGTCGTTACTATTATTATTTTTTCAAATACTTTCCTTCTTTCCCCCTTCTACTCCCTGTTATAAGCAAAAGAAGATGGAGAATATTTTCCCTACATGCTCTTACTTCTTTTCTCTTCACACCCCAAGCTGGGTGGGTGGGATGACTGTGGAGGAGATTTGGGGGGGGGGAGGAGGTGGTATGTTAATTCTGAGCCATGATTTGTGTCAGAATCTTTTACTTCTACTTGGATGCTTTGTTGAGTTACTTCTTGTTGCAAACAACTGCCTGCTGCTGTTCCTTCTACTAGTAAGGTTTTTTGACATTTTTTGCCTGTTTCTCAGAAGGACGATCTCAGAGCTGTGGTTGAATATCTGCGGACAGATGGCAATGTTTCTTTGATTGGCTTGTGGGGCCGTTCAATGGGTGCTGTTACTAGGTAATCTAATTTCCTTACTTTTATGTTGATCATGCTGCCTCATGTGCACTGCTTTGCTTTTAGATTCTTTGCAGCAGGGATGGCTATAGATTACAACAGGTGGATTATCAGTGTGTTATTGGTGCTCCAGTGGCAGGAGTTGATGTGCCACTTTTCTTTTGTTTTTTTGAATGGACTACAGAAAAATGTTGCTACTTTTTATTGGATTACGACAGAACGTTGTGTTGTGGACATACTAACTTTTGTTTTGATGGTCAAGTGGCCATATAGCGTCTTAAAGAGGGACTGGTATCTTGTAGCAGACCCTAGGTGAAGGGGTAAACTCGCCAGATTGAGTTGAAGAGAGTATTTAAATTGTTTAATGAGCTGTAGCAGTGAGCTTGGAGTTAGCATCTTGATCTGGCAAGCATAATATCTTATTATGAAGTTAAGGATTAGTGGAAAAGTATCTAGATCCTTACTCATTGAATAACCTGCTGGTCATCCGAATTGTTGAACAACCAGGGAAATATAAGGCTTGGAGTTGCTTTCCTCAATTTTAATTTCTTGAACTAATATGAGAAACTGGTGGAATTTTTTATGTTGTAGTAGTACTGGATGTTGCGTATCAGATGGCCCAGAAGGAAAGTGTCACATTTATAGATATCAAACAATTGAAGGCATACCAAATCCACAATAGGGGAGAACATTGTAGTTGTAGTTCTTTGACATCCATAACAGGCCATTCTGGTATATGATTACTTTGACCAGAAGTTTGTGCTCCTAGTATGATGTATTTAAATTCAAAATGTCTTGTTCTATGATGTGGTCAGGTTTAGGGAGCCAAGCCTGTGCGTATAGGTCTTAGCAGTGTTATCAAAGTCGAAAAGCGCAAAAGAGCTCTAAGGTCTGTGGGGCTTTAGGTGCAAAGTGCAAATAAAGCGTGGGCTTTAATGAAAACAGGCGCAAAGGGAGAAAAAAATACAAATGTATATGTTTAGTCCAAGACTAATAATTATAAACATGAATGACAAATATATGACCAAAGAAATAGAAAAAAAATTATGATAAAGTGAAACATCAATTGTTTAGTGTCACTTCATAAGAGGCCCATTGGCAAGGGATGAAGTGCACATAAAGCGAGGCGAAGCGCTCAACACGTTTTGAGCCTCACTTCAGGGTTTAAGCGCGCCTTTGACAACACTGGGTCTTAGGCATTCACAACCTTAGTCATAGGTGCATTGTGAGTCAAGTTAATGGTTGAGACATGAAACATGAAACATGTCCAATCTCCCAAAACATATTTAATTAGTGTGTTTTAGGATCACATAATTTGTATTACTAAAACATTTAACATGTCGCAAAACATACTTAAATTCAATATTTTAGGATCAGAAATTTGTATTACAAAACCATTTATCACACCATTCATGTTGCCTTTAACTCAAGAAAGGTTTGGTTGGCCAAACGTAGTAGTTGTCAACTATAACAGGTGAATAGTCAAAATTGGTCTTGATATGCAAAGTTCTCATTAGATGAGAATTTTATTTTTGATTAGGTATATCCAGAGAAGATGGGATGCTTTGTGCGCAAGATTGTCTTCAGTTGGAAAGTGTTAATATTACTTTGGAGAAAGGTTTTCTTTTTCTGGATAGCTAACACATGGGGTAATCAGTTTGTTTTGATATCCGAGTACATGTTCATGCAACCTCTCTACCTCTTTGTTTTCTGTATTATCTATACCTATAACATTGTGCTTCAGTGGCAGCAGTATTGAAGTGACTGACTTAAATATCGATTTTGCAGCCTCATGTACGGTGCTGAGGATCCATCCATTGCTGGAATGGTTTTAGACAGTCCCTTCTCCGATTTGGTTGATTTGATGACGGAACTTGTAGACACTTACAAAATACGGCTGCCCAAGTTCACCGTAAAGTTTTATAGTTGAAATTTCTGTTGCAGATTGAAATTTACTTTGTGTTCTTTTCTTGGGTTATTCTCAAATTTTCTCTTTGCAACTAAAGGAGTGTGGCCTCCTTTTCTTCTTTCTCCTAATTCATTACTCTTTCTAAACATTCTCCTTTTCTGTTATTTAGGTGAAATTTGCAATCCAATATATGCGCAGAGCAGTTTTAAAAAAGGCAAAGTTTGACATAGCTGAGTTGAGCACAATTAAGGTATTTCCTTTGGGAAGTTTTTTTACGTATGAGTTTTGATGATATAAGCTTTTTCTTTTTTATGTTTGAAAACGTTCAGCAATTGATAAATGAACAGTGTTTAAGTGAAGATATTGTAGGAAATTTTCCTAACCAGTTTCAGGTTTTCGTGGGGGTGCATTTTCAGAAGTGACAGTTCATTTTATTTTTAGCACAATTTTGTTTACCAACTTTGATCTTTTCTTAACGCTAACTTTTATGTAGGTTGCAAAGTCATGCTTTGTTCCTGTTTTACTGGGTCATGGTGTTGATGATGATTTTATACAGCCCCATCATTCAGATCGTGTATTTGATGCTTACATGGTAATTGTCTAATTTATCCCCCCCCCCCTCCGGAGAAAGGGAGTAAAAGGAAAGAAATGGATAATTTTTTTCCTCTGTTCGTTTCTCTACATACCTTGTGTGTTTGAATGCATTTCTAATGTTCCTTATTCTTCTTGAAGTAGATGCATAGGTTTGGACCGTTAGTTCCTTTGTATGTTCCTATGTATATTCTATCCGATACACTTGCATTGTTATCTGTGAAGTTGAATACACTAAAGCAATATGACAATATGTTCTATATGAAATTGATTTGCAATTTGTTGGACATAAGATTTCAAGCAGTTCTCTTTTGTTTTTACATTACTTATCCTTGTAAGTGGTATTTATTGCTGTGTTCCCACATATGGCGTATGCCAGTATATCCCTTTTTTTTTTGTTTATTGTACTTTTAATTTTGGCAGGGAGACAAGAATATTATAAAATTTGAGGGTGATCACAACTCTCCGCGCCCACAGTTTTATTTTGATTCTATAAGTATCTTCTTCAACAATGTTTTGCAACCACCAGTGGATGAAGCTGGTGCTGCATTCTTTGACATGCCACGAGATTATTTTGGCAAGGTATAGTTCTACCAATATTCATGTCATTGTTGGTTCAAGTGTGAGGAACTGCTGAGTTAGTCTCATAAAACTCACTGGATTTGAATTCTAAATTATTTCCAGGGCAGTTGGAGTACAGTCCATGAACTGGACTATATGGATGATGTCCATGATGGTATTACTCTTCTGTTCTCTTTAATTTGCCGCAGGTGTTTCGTTTGCTTCAGTTTCATCTTAGAAAAGGAAAAACAAGGTTTTTTCTGAAGTTTCACGCGATACAACTATTGGGTGTGATACATGTTTAATTTGTTATCAGTTGCAGCTGCACCAACTAGTAGCACCGAAGATGTAATAAAGCAGGTTCGCTCCAAAAGACCCATGAGTCGGATAGAGGTAACAGAAAAACCCTCCAGTTATTGCTTTGATTATTGGTAAAATAGATTGCTTGAGCTCCATTAGATTATGGGAAGATCCGGATTTTTAAGAGGACAAACTCAAGCATTGGAAAAGAAATTTATATGCGGCCACGTTTGCTTGAATTCCTTGTTCAAGTTGAAAAGGAGTATGGGTGAAAATGTGTAGTTACCGAATGCTGGAGACACAACTAAATACAGGGAAAAGGATCAATTTGTCCCTTTATTATGCTAAAAGTATCAATTTTACCCTCTGTTGTACTATCTGTACGAAAATACCATTGTCGTTACCTAAATTGTTCAAATATACCCTTTCTCCGTTAGGGTCGTACAAGGGGGACACTCAAACCCATGTGGCACTTACATTTTGATGAGGTGGACGCCACGTGGTATACCACCTCAACACTCCAACCCATTTTACCCTCCTTTCTACTTGTTCTTTCACTACTAGCATGAATATGTCTCATTTGTGTGAACTTTATCTACATGAGTATGAGGCCAAGGACGAAAGTCCAACTAACCTGGCTGATGATAGAGGTTAGCTCAATGCCTAGATGTAGATTATCGTACCCAGTACATATTTTTTCTAAATTATTTCAGTTGGGAATTTGAAAATAATAATAATATGGATTTGAACAAATTAGCTGATTAAGGAAAGAAAGGATTAATCCCAAAACATGGGAGCGATGAGAAAATCCAAAAACCGTTGGGAAGTATACTAATTAGCTATGCAGCTAAACCAAAGTGCAGAATCATTGAGCTGTGGTGAAGTTTAGCATCTCTATGAGTAATGAAAAATCAAAGGTATCATCTGTTACAGTGAAAAGTTGAGGGTTAAGAATTTAAGATTGATTTTTCTTGTTTCTGATCAAGTAATGGACAATGAATGATATTACAGATAACAACAACAACAACAACATCCACAACTAGGTAAGGTGAGGGTAGTGTGTATGCAGATCTTAGCCCTACCTTATGGAAGTAGAGAGGTTGGATAGACCCTCAAGTCAAAATATAGAAAGGTTGTTTCCGATAAACTCTTGGCTCGAAGACAACAATTCAAAGCAGTTTGGAAAGCATGACAAATAATGAGTAAGCATGGAGAACAATAAGGAAGTGAAGAAACTATGGCAAAAATAAGGAAAGCAAGACAACATTTTGCAAAAGGGACAGTAGTAACAACAAAAGAATATGATAACCTTAGTACAAGGAACAATAGATAATAATAGAAATCGAAGAACAAAATACTAAGAGAATTATACTACTACTATTCGTATTGAAAACTAAGAGAAAGGTTTGTTACTAGTAGGGTTTATGTATAAATCCTAAAGGAACCAACCAAAGGTAGTAATTTGAGTGGAAGAAAAAACAAGAGAGAGATCAATAGAGGAAAAATAGCCAAATGGAGAGATCTTTGTTATTTTTAAAGATGTCTCAAACAAGTCGTGGTGATGAACATAGGACTCATATGGGAGGCAGTTAAAGGACCAAAGTGCGACCAACATGTTGAAGCACTCGTTATGATAGCCACATGATTGGATGATATTAATGTCACCATAGCTGATTAAGGAGGAAATATGTTTTTCATACAATGTGTGAGATAAACGGTAAAATTTGCTTTATGATTATTGTTAGTGCAAGTGGTGCTATTGTGGTGAGTTCATACTTGGTGAAGAAGTTGGAACTTACAATGCATCAAACACACTTTCTTAAAAGCAAAAATGGTTGAATGATTTTGATGAGCTTATGCTGACTAATCAATGCATTTCTTTCACCATTGTGATATATTATGATAAATGTTTTTTTGTGATGTTATTCCAATGCAAGATTGTTATATCATGCTTGGGCGTCCATGACAATTTAATAGGAATGCAAGTCATGATAGGATAAATAATAGAGTTTCTCTTGAGCTAAATAGGAGAAGATATACACTTCCACTTTTAACTCCATCACAAGTTTATGAAGGTCATAAACGTTTTGAGGAAACAATGAAATTTTTTGAGAGAAGAATGAAAGGAGTAAGGAGTGCATGTTGACATCCCAAGAGCGAAAAAATGAGAATATCTATTGTATGAAGAGAATGTGATGTCAAGTGTAAAAAAGGATGTGGAGGATCATAAGATAGAAAAAAGGGAGGGATGATCGTGAGATTGAGAAAGAAAAAGAAGTGAGTTTGAGTGAGGTTAATTTTTATTCTAGTTCTGACATTCTTACTTCTTCTAGTTATTTTAACTCTCTTACTCATGGAAAAGTTTGTATTGAAGAACCATCATTGGATGAACTTTATCTTAAAGTGGTCGAAACTACATGCCAAGTGCATGTTAATGAGAAGGAAAAAATTATTATGGTGCTGTTCAAGGTAAAACTCATGACAAGAAGTCCAACAAGGCAGTTGTGGATCTAGGGAAAACGAGGTGATGTTGTTCCTTTGCTACCTAAGACAAAGTGTAATGAGTTGCACATTTCCTCTTGAATTATTTATAACAACTTGAATAACATTTTCTGCCCCAATCTTCTCTATAGTGTCTTGAAACAAGGAGACCATTTTGATAGAATCGGTAGACGAATTGCTTGCATCAATAGATTCGAGAAATACACTTCCTTTTGGAAAATTCACCATCACATTGATGATCATTTTTTTCCCGGTTATTGTTGTCCACTTATTCATCACAATGGAACTTCCAAACTTGTTCGATTCTACACGATCATCCTACACATTTTTTCTCTCTCTTCCACTTTAGTATAAGGACCTCTTAAGTTCATGAGAAGTAGGGGCTTCATTCCAAATTGGTCTACGATCTCATTGAAGGCTCCAAAAGTGTTGGTATGATCGACAAAATTGAAGGAGAGACCTGCATTATTCACCCACCATGAAAAAGATGCAACTGCACGATCCCTCAAAATATCCATAGCAACAATCATGTAAACTTTTTTTAAAATAAATTGTTTTTCCCTACATTATCTCCTCGGAATAATGTTGTTCATGCTTTTAAAATTGAAACAAAGCCGCCCTTGAATGTGTGCGAGGGACACCCTTTCCATCAAATATGTCAAACTTTGGTGGCTTGTACCCCATAGGCATATCAATGTCTGGATGTAAGGGTGTGCAAAAATCGAACCGACCGATAAACCGAACCGAAAAAATGTTATTGGGTTATTGTTATTGGGTTATTGGGTTTTTAATGGGTTTATAAAAAAAAGTTATTGGGTTATTGGTACGGTATCGGTTTTTACTATTGGGTTATCGGTTTACCCGATAACCCAATAAGACCGTAATAATTGACTATTTTACCCTTCCTAATTATTAAATATTGGGCCAACCCATTTTGATAGCTCTACTCACCAATCAAACATGAGAAAATAAGTCAAAAATCTACTTGTTTTCCAGGAAAACATAAATTTATTTTATATTAAAAAGTTGTAGGATATTTTTTTTTACTTTTATGATGCAATAAAACTAAATGAAGCATTTTCAACATATTTCATCTAAAAAAAGACTAAAATATTTTCTCCATGTTGAATTCTTAAGTAGAGTACTATTTACTCATGAAAATATGGGTAAACTAGTATTTTACCCAACCCATTTGTTACCCAATCCATTTTTACCGATATCAAATATGGGCGGGTTGAATTATTACCCATTTTATGTTGATTCATTTTCTACCCGCCCAAATTTGACCCAACCCGCCCATTTGCCACCACTATGTATACCTATTGTCTATGGGTGCAAGCGAATTCTTCTCGATGTTCGTCGAACCTTTCCAACGTTACTTGGCTTTTCTGAAGTCAAGGTTGAGAACATTCTGTTGAAGGTTATATGATGTTTTCTTTTATTTTGTAAGAAGAGATTTAGCGGAGAGATCCATGATGCTGAGGGTTTTCGTGATGGAAAAGGAGTGGTCCGAGGCAAGAATACTTAAGGGATAGTTTCTGGTGACAGAAAGGGAAGGAAAGGAGTAGGCATCTACATGGAGAATTCCAAGGGATAGTGGATGGGGAAAGCAGTGGCGGAGCCATGCTTTTCACCAAGGGGAGTCAAAATATAAAGAAGTATACACACGAAAAAGCCGAGAGGATTAAACATATAGTATACATAATTTTTTTTACCTATCTACAATGTAATTTTCCAGGGGTGTTAATTGACATCCCTTTAAGCAAGGTAGCTCCGCCATGGGGGATAAGGGGGATGAGATAAAAAAGGAGAGATGTTGAGGATAAAAGAGATTATTTATTTATTTTCAACTGTGAGCTGTGCTAACCCCAGTTAATGCATCTGGTTGGATTCAAGTGGTTAGGCTTCTATGTGTGTCCACGTGGTTTTACGAAACCATTCTTCTATAAGTCTGTGTTTGCATATTTGGGTCTGTTAAGTTAAAGTAATCATTGGTGAGCACAACTTTGCCAAAAGATCAGTTCTTTGGTAATAGTGTATCCTATATTTGATGTCTCATTCTTGTTTATTTAATTCTGTTCAGGTCCCTTCTGATATATCTGCTCAGGATAACCAGACTGCAGACCAGGTAATCCCACAAGTTTCAGATTTATTTTACTATGGAAATTAGACAGCGAAAACTTTCTTAGAATGTTATATTTCTCAAATGCTCTTCCATTTCATCATTCACTTGAAATATCACACTCTAACTGGAATAGTTTGTCTGCTTTTAAGAATTTATGGAAATTTCATGTTTCTTGGCAAGTTGGCCTCCAATAGAATATAATTGATAAAAGACTCCCTTGTTACTTTTCCGGTCTGAAATGTTAGTATGGCTTGGCAAAAGTAAATTGTGTTGCTGTATAACTAATTCATACTTTTTTTTCTTCTTTAGGAAGAAGGTACTGGAACCTACTCTGCCCCATCATCTTCAAAAATGATCAGCTTTGAACTTTCCAATGGTGATCCATTTGGTCCCAATGTTCCTGCATCAATAGATGATGATGACTATGTAGAATACTCGCTTGATAATATGGCAGATTTTCCAAGTAATGTAGATGAAGAAGAAAGGGTAAGTATGTTGAATTTTACAGAATTGCATCACTTCAGTATTCTTTGTATTCTTCCTCAGCTTTGACGTTTTGACTGGTGAAAAAAAATCAGATGTTAATGAAAGCAGTACTCGAGTCTTTAAAGGACCTGGAGGTTAAACCTCCTCCTGCTGAACAAGCGTCCTCAGATGCTGTCATAGAACTTCCTCAACCTCTGCAGGACACTAGAGAGGAGTTGTCTACTGCAAAGCAATGTACCCCCTCAAAAGAAATTAGTGCTAGTGCCGTAGTTTTTAATGAGCATGATTCAGACGCCAAAGTCCAAGTTCCAGATACTAAAAAAGTATCAGGAACTCCAGCTAATAGTACTTCATCAGTGAAAGAAGTGGAATGCAATGGAGCTTCTCATCATGAGAAGTCTGTCAGCCATCAAAATTCGTCCAGTGTTGACACGGTTGATGGTACTAAAGCTACTGTGACTGTTGTAAAGAATCCAACAAGTAATGTCATGGATGGTTTGTGGCGTCGTTGGGATCTCAACTTCTTCAAGAACAAATAATGGTTTGAAAGATTGACTTTTTACAAAGATACATTTGGAATGGATTACGGGTAGCAGAAAAAGTTATAGTGGTTATACAAATTTGCTGTTTGCTGGATGTACATTTTTGGGGGGAGTAAATATTTGTTCTTTCTGTCAGGAGTGATGAGAAAGTTGGGGAAAGTGGTTGTGGGAATTGAAGGGGGGTTGGGTTCGTTTGTCACTAGTTTACATAGGTCTTCCTTCTCTGTGTACAAGGATTCAGCTATGTATTTACTCCCATGTGAAGTAATTAGGCCCATTGTTTGTTGTAAATTATGGACTGAGCAGAATGTGTTTTGTATATGTACATGTGATTTGCACAATTTTTCTCGACAAAATTGGAATTGGTAGCGCTGTCAAGTTTTTCTGCTTCATTCCTTTTTAAAGTTTTTGTGTATTGTGTGCCAAATGGAACAACTTTGAATCATTCAACATGAAACATTGTTTTTACCTTTTGAGGTGTCTGAAATCCTGTTAATGATGATTTTATTTGTTTGAAGTCTTTTTTCGATTTGCAGGTAAGCAATGCTTATCATAATTTAGAAACAACTATGTTAAAAGTCCTGAGACTCTGGTACAAGTTTTGTTGCATCTTTGGAACAATTTGTTCATAAGTCTTGACGGAACACAGGACTTGCACCTAAATTTCACCAAGGCACATTTGCTTTAAATTGATCCAAATCAACTCTAAATGATTTCAAATTGGATATTGAACCTTTTAATATCAATCCAAACCAAGGACGTTTCAATCTAATGAAAGTTTGTATTCCTTGAAGCAATAAAGTAGTATTACATTGGAAAACAGGGAAATTGTTGTAAAATCACGAAATAATATCTCTTAATGTCTTATGTCACAAGTTCTATACATAAATACTAAATTATAGAAAAAGAATGATCTACCATATATTTCAATATGTACAACATTACTGCCTTCCATTGGTATACATTGTTGATGCAACAACTGTTGAGGCTTCTATCATTCTTTTTCACCAGCCAACAACTTCATTGCAGTATCCACCAGTGAGTGGATTGTCACGCTGTGTCGATTCATTCCAACTGTTCCTGAGAAAACATTAAAGCTCTCTAGCTCTGATGTTGTATCTATGATGTACTCGAGCTCAGTCTCCATTCCCAGATTTCCCAACACTTGAATGTTTGTTCTTTTATCCCTCATCATCCAGATTGACAACTCCATGACAAACCTCCTAATTCTTGGAACTTTTATTGATGGATGTTGATGCTTCCTAAGAATCTCAACAAGTTTTGCAGCCAATTCAGATTCTTGAATTTTCGCGCTCTGGAACATGATGATTGATTCCTCTGGTGTTATAAACTTGAATATATGTGCGCCTAGTCCCATCATTACTTCTTGTAACTTGTGTTCCTCTGTCATGATTGCTTTGAGTACCTGAAATGGTTATAAAGTTATGTTTATTTCTGGTTTGAGAAATTCGATTAAGTAGGAACTGAATGAATAAATTTTTGTGGTACTTACAGTTGGTCCTGCAGAAGCAAGTTCCCTCAATTCTTCAAAGTAGCCTTCTCCACTGTAGACACACAAGTTTCTCAGGATTCTTGCTGCATTTATTCGAAGCAATGGAACTTCCAATGCTTGGATAAGCTTGCCAGTCACCTTCAGTTTCAATATCCTATGGCAGTTGTTCTTGCTTTCAAGTGCCAGCATAGCTAAGGCTTCTCCTGCTGCAGTTCTTACATGACCATGATGATTTAACATGGCCTCCTTGAGGAAGATATTGCACAATTCCTTAAGGATTCCACCGGTGCCTCCAATTCTCTCTGTTGCATCTTCCTCCAATCCCAAACTTTTCAAGATCTCTATTCCCAATTGTTGTAAAGTAGGGTGTCCCTCTCCATATCTTAATATGTCTCTGATATTGCTAATGGTGAAGACTATTTCTGAAATTTCTTTTCTTAGCTCCTTACCTGTGGCGCCTGCTGTGCTTACAAGCATCTTCACAACCTGGAGAGACCGTTTTAGCGTCAATATCTGTGTTGGTGTGGCTGATTCCTCTCTTAGTAATCTCTCTCCTGCTTGTGTGAACTCTATGATTTTGGGCAGAAGACCTCTAGTATTGCCAATCTTCCCACAGTTGTCGTGGTCGCGAGCAAGTTTCTTCAGAATGAGTAGCCCCAAATGATTGAAAGTCCAAAATCCATAGTTCTCATTGTCAAAGATGATCCTCTTTTCACAGATTTCATCACTTGCTCCAGTTGGCATCCTGCTGATTTGAAGAAGTGAAGATATGGACTCCATAGCACCAGGTATCCCCGCAACACGAAGAGAATTTTGCTTTTTACCAGTAATCTTCGATATGATCTCTGCTGCTGATAGCCTCAACTCTTCTTCTTGGATGTCTTTCCAATTCAACATCTCAACCAACCTCTCCATTACTATTATGTCTGTTCCAATCTTCTGAAGGGTGTCATAACAATATCGTGGACTCATAGCAAATTTTCTTAGGATTTGAGCACCAATAAGCTGTTCATCTGGTGAGCTAGAGGCTAGGAGTTCCATAGCAAATGAAACCATGTCCATCTTAAGACCATCAAATATGCTCCCATTAACACATCTTGAATAAGCATCATAAAAGAACCTCCTAACACAAGTCATACCTGATGGCCCCAATTCACATTCTTTGTTCACCTCCTCCAACAGTCTACAAAAGTTGATCTTCCATTCCCAATATGCTTTTTCCAAAAGAAAAAGCAATGCCTCCGTGAACGCGAGGGAGTAGAATATAAGTAGAGCACTTTTCCTGTTCCTCTTATCGGTATCTCCTTTGGCCACTTCACCAAAGTTCCTCAAAACAAGCTTCATCAACGAAAGCACCAAACAAGCTGTTGCAGATAATATTTGAAGCCAGTACAACATCTTACTAACATTTCTTGCTATGAACATCCATCGCGCATATGGAAGCAGAGGAACCTCTGAACTAGTCCACATTCGTGTTGGCACCCTCCGCTTATCCCATTTCCCACGAGCTGTCTGTTGTGAATTCCTTCCAATTTCCCTACTGCTTGCCTTTGTAACATCAGAAAAAGGCTTGAAAACTGCTTTTGCAGCCTTGACAATGCTCCTTGTACTTGATTTAATCGCGCGAAAGCTGCTGATCCCCACATCAGCAATAGACCATGTTGCTTGATGCTGCCACTCAAGCTCATGACTCCTACTAAAGATTCTTGTTCCTTCAATCAACAGAATAGTTGTTATGACCCAAAAGTCTGTTGTGTCTAAAGTGATCGCAAAGCCACCAAGAAGCACAACTGTTGCCCATATGAAACCAAGTGTGCCTAGTCCAGTTGCTGCCTTTTCCAACACTGCTAGCCTTAGAGCAAAAAGAGTAATCTTTTTCTCCGGTGCACGAACCACTCCCCTTTTCGGAGAAACAGAATTTGATGTACTGCTATTCTTTGTCTCAATTGTACTATGAGGTTCAAAGATAGTTGGAACACCACTTTCTGTTAAACTTAACATCCCATTTATCTCTAAATGAACACTTCCTTCACTCTCTATCGATGATCTACGATCCATTTTTCGATCTCTTTTATCGTGTTGTTGTGTTCATAAAAAAAAAATAGTTAGAAATATATATAGGGAAAGAGGGGAAGTGAGCTTAGAGTACACGTTTAAGTTGTGGAAATGAAGAGGAAAGACAAACGTTAAGTTGTGTTTCTTTCCGCTATTATTTCAAGGAAAGTTAGTTTATAAGTTTCTGCTGCTTAAGTTTGTTTGTTTTGGCTGCCCTGCTTTTAAGTTTGCCAACATGCTTTTCCACTTCTCATCGAAAAATTATATTGTATACTTCTAAAAACTCTCTAAGGAAATTCATGACTTCGCTATTGTTGATAGACCGACCCAATTAAGAATATTTTGGAAGTTGGTCGGTCAAGATAGGAACTTCCCCCTTCACCCGAAAAATTCATAAATAGTCTATTTTGAAATAGGAGTTACTATTTTTGAGTTCTACTTGTGAAATTTGAAACTCCAAGACGCTATTGCTATTTCTACTCCATTCGCTCCTTCTTCGACCTAATTAATATCTCACAAAAATCAATATATAAGGTGAAAGTTTCTAAAATTTCAATAATGGTTACTAATAATAGATACTTTATCCGTTTTAATTTATTTGTCTTGCTTTTATTTTTATTCCGTTTAAAACAGAAAATATTTTTTTTCTTTTTTACAACTATTTAGTTTTAACTTTTCATATGTCATGTATAAGACCACATAAATTAAAGGATATTTTGATACATGTACATATTTTTAGTTTAAGACCACAAAATTAAAAAATTCTTAATTTCTTAAATTTAATGTCGAATAAAAATGAGATAAATAAATTGAAACAAGGGATTACAAGAATAATTGACTAAGACAAAAATAGTAGGAGTAGCTAAAAAATAAAATTCAGAAAGCAACCTTCAACCTTTCCCCCTAATTTTGGCTAAAGTAGTTTCCCCTCTATGTAAAAGTATAACAAGTTCTTACTCCTTTTTTACCAGATTTTTCTTTATCACAAGGTTTTTCTTGTGGAAAGTAGACTTTACAGATAAGACAGTTCAATAACAACACTAGTCACTAAGGAAGTTTTTTTCTTGATTTCCAATTCGGTGTCCGAAGCTCACATTGAAGCTCTGACTAAATTTGAATCGCGCACTTTAGGACTCATTCGGAGATAGCTCCAAACAGGATATAGGAAGTTAAGTCAATTAAAAAGTAGCTTGAGCCTGCCCATGATGATGTAACAACTAATAAGTGTAACTTTCTTGGAGAACAAGTTATTGTAAGATGAGAATTAAATTTGTTAGCCATTCATTGATGATCCAATACATCATTGTTTTGAAGTATGTATTCATATTGTGAAAGTTCAGTGTTTTAAGTTTTTATTAGGTAAAGGAAAGATCAAATTATTTTACCTATATTATTCTCAATTTTATCATGTATTTTACAAAAGGTTATTTTCACCATTTAAATTCATTGATTATATTTGTGAAATAAATATTTAAAACATTGACAAAGATATTCGCAGTGTATTCGCAAATTGGTTAGTATTCTCTTATTATTATATTATATTATATTATTTATTATATATATTCTATAGTTTGAGACTGAAGCAGACACCTCTCTATCGACGTACTTGTTTCAGCAAGGATATTGTGGAAAGAAAAAAATATTTTTTATTCTACTTTAATTTAATTAGTGTACAATTTTTTTGAAACTATGAGACCCGCTTTAGCTATTTCTTTAGTTTTAAATTTATATTATTTAGTTATAGTTTTATTACTTTGGATGTCGGTAATATTTGTGTAAATTTTGAAACTACTTTGAGTAAAAAATCAACGATCCATGAAGAAAAAAACTTTAATTATGGACATCCCAATGACCTCTTCCCATTAATTAGATTTGCGAGAAAAAGATGATTTACAACCACATAAATATATATTATAATTTATTCTAGAGCAAAAAATTTAAATCATTTAATCAATATCACTTAAAATTTATCAATATTAATAATATGTATCGTATATTTATTTTACACTTAATAAAATCGATTTAATCTTGTTTAATTAACAACATTATAAACAACTTACAAGTGCATCTTTTAGGCCACGTCGATTAAAATACAAAGCTAGTGGTTCAAAGTCTAGAGAGATTTATCGTTAATGTAACTTAATGCATTTACCCAATTTGACATAAAAACAATTAACTTAATTGGGTACTGTTTTAGGTTATTTCTATGATAAATTGAGCAAAATTTGACTAATTAACTATGTGAGATTATTAGTGAAGATCACATAGATATATATGATCATAATGTGCAAAACAGGCAAACGAGCTGGTCTTCTGGCTTGCAAGACTGGACTATACAAGAAGTCTAGCTTATGTGTCAAATTAAAGTCTTATAATTAATGAGTCACTTTTTAGTATATCATAAACAAATTATATTACGTATTTAAATACATGCAAAAAAATAAAAATAGAGATTCGAAAATTGTTTTTTATTTATGTCCAACGAAAGAAATAACTAAAAAATTTACATTTATCAAGGGAGCGTGTAATGATTGAAAATTTGAAATACTATAATTTAAAATCATAGTGTCACGAGTTCGAATTTCAGTAATTTCTTTTGTTGTTGTTACGTACATATATAGACGTGGGGAGATGGTTATGCTAAAAAAAGACTTGGAAGATAAGTGAATTATTCTACTTCATGGCTGCAGTTTCCATTTGTTAATGTGTCCATAATATATATACATATTACTTGTCGTCTAATAAACAAATGTATTATTTCTGTTTTGGTCATTAAAATTGGTTGCTTGTCCAGCTTTAACAACATCCAATAATTAGAATTTTTCAAATATAAGCAAGAAATAAACATGATCTGGACATTACTATGTAACTCAATCATTCATCAATTGTGTGGATGTATTGTTGTTTATCCATTGAATAGTCTCCTAATTAATTAAAAGAAATATGATAGTAGTTAGTAGTCATTGTGTTGACAGAAGTAGTTGATGGTGGATAAAAGTGATAGGTGATAGTGGTGAATGATAACAATGATGGTGATGATTGTCGATAATTATTAGTGATGATTGTGATAATAGTGATTAATGGTAGTGAGATACAAATACTAACGAAATTCATCCTATTTGTATTAAGAAGTTGTGTAATATCATTTGTTCCATCATTAACACAAACATTATATTTATTTGAATGTTAATTATTATTTTCAATAATTTTAATATATTTATTGTTTGATGTGACACATTCGTTCAATATATGTACACCAAATTAGTTAGATAAAAGTGCAAAAGCCAATATAAAACACCAATTTACTCATACAACCCAAAGTGATCAAGTCATGAAGATACTAATATTTGGAATACAAAATACGATACACAATATTTGTTTGAAATTCTTAAAAGATAAGATTGGGTAAATATTTAGAAGATGTTCTCATCTCATCTAATTGCTTGTACTTATTTAAAAGAATATGCATTCGTCAAATATATGCATTCAAAGTTTTTCATTTTTTGATTAAATAAGGAGTTAAAGGATAAAAAAAATACATTTAAATTATCCTTATTTTTTAGTCTCTTCTAATATGGCTGAAATTGAATTCTTTCAAAGCTTTTAGATTACTATGTCATGACCCGCCACTTAATCATACCAATTATTTATAAAATTGTTCATATGGCATAAGTATGCTAGCCTTAGTGTGAAGATTCTTGGAAAAACTCTAGAATAACTTGCAAGAATTCTTGAAAGACTTTAGAAATGAGTGTTTATTAGTAAACATGTAGGGACTTGTATATCAATTATTATTTGCATCTTTGCCCTTATGTGTGTAGTATAAATAGAGAGACATTCATCTGTAATACAACCAAGCAAGGATCAACCAAATCTTCCAAGTCTTTGAGTAAAAGTCTTATTTGAGCTCAAGCCGTCTTAATCACTAGGCCACTAAAGTCATCGTTTGGGGCCCCATATTTTGGGGGGCCCCAATTTAAAAAAAAAAACACTTATTCATATTATTTAATAAAAAAATTATATTTATTTTTTTAAAAAAAAAACATGTAAGAAGTAAATAAATAAAAACCGTTAGTTTTCCCACTTTTCTAAGGGAATGAAACATTTTTTTAAAATAATTTCCTTAAGTGGAAAATTGTGTTTCCTTATTCATCTCCTAAAAATTTGATCTTATATTATTATTTACCTTATACTCATTTTTTTTGTTCTCTATTTTATTATTTTTATTCTCAATATTGAACTCTCTCCTACAATTTTTTTTATTTACGGTTGCTTACAAGTTAAGAAAGAACAAAATTTGCTTTTGAGTGTCTTCTTCAAAATCTCAAGCAGTGCAACAAGCAATCATTATATTGAAGGAACGCAATACTATTTCGATATTGTTATATCAACTTATCAATTTCGTGAGCCAGATTTTATTATTCCAGCTTTATTTTATAATGTTTCTTGAATTAATTTTGTTATTGTTGATATTCTTAGTTAATAAGTATATATATTCTTGTTTTAGTTATTATTAAGAGAAATCATACAAGTAGAAGATAATGATTTAATGGAAATACTAAATCAAATAAAAAGACTTGATTCTTTTCCTAATGCATATATTGCTTATAGAATAATGTTAACAATTCCTGTAATTGTTGCCTCGGCCGAAAGAAGTTTTTCGAAACTAAAATTAATAAATCTTATCTAAGATCAACAATGTGAGATTGAATCATTAGCTATATTATCAATTGAAAAGGAATTAATAAAACAATTCGATTATAAAACAGTAATTAATGACTTCACATCTAAAAAGGCTAGAAAAATAGATTTTAAATAAATATATACATTAAAAAAAAATTAAAAAAATATATTAAGGCCCATCTTTAAGGTTGGGCTTTAGGCCCCCAATCTTGTTGAGTCGGCCCTGTAATGAGCTTGCAAGATTGTGAAAGATTCGTGAGCAAATTGTCAAGTGCTGCACGGTGTGCTTAGTAGAAGTCTAAGATCGTGACAACTAGGTCTTGATGGAGACCATCCTCACTTTTACCAAAGGTTTTAGTCGACGGTCAAAGACTCAATTAATAATAAATTTTTGAAGATAATATGTCATTTGGTCACTCAATTATGGATATTTTTCTCAAAAATCATTCGATTTTGATTATTAACTCAAAAATTACTAAACTTACAAAGTCACTCAATCTATTTAATTGATTTTCTTAATTAAATTTTGCTGACATAAATTTTTTGTTTCCAACCAAAAGTTTTTAAAAAATAATCCTTTTAAATCATTTAATAATTCACCCACTTGATCTGATTCGCTAAAAATATGATATTGACCCTTTTATTTTGCCTTATTCCCCTAAATAAAATTTTAAAAAATAGGATAAAAGGAAATCACATAAGAAGTTCATGTTGTTGTTGATCGTAACCTTAGCGGTTCTAGAAAAATCTTGTTAGGATTTATGCAGTTTTGATGATTGACAAAGAAAGATGAAACACGTCAGTCAATATGGTCCAAAGGTACACTATCACGAGCAGTTGAATTCAGGATAACTTTTAAAATGAATATAGACAAGAGTACAAAAATTAAGAAATGGATAATGCTAATTTCGTGAAAAAACTCAAGGAAACAAACAAGTGATGAATTGAAGAGAAAAAATCAATGAGTTTGATTTGAAGGAGTCTAAAGAGGCAAGGAGATTGAATTGAAGATGGAGTCTCACTTGAAGTAGAATTCTTCAAGTGAGTGTTGAATTGAAGAGTTGGAGTTCGACTACAACACAAAAGAATCAATAAATTTGATATGAAGGAGCCTAAAGAAGCAAAGAGCTTGAATTAAAGGAGTCTCACTTGAAGTAGAACTTTAAGTCAAGAGAGTTCGAGTCAATGCAGAGTTTGAAGTGTAACTCTTTAAAGAATTGTGCTTAATTAGAGGTGAAATCATACAGAATACTTGTGCACTTACATAGAAAAAAGAACAATTGAAAAATTGACTTTGCAAGTGCTACCAGCGATTCGAAGGAACACATTAAAAAACATGTTCCTATTACAGAGTTTATGTATTATGAGTTCTTCTTTGTGATTGAGTCTTGATGTAATCTTAGTTCAGTGAGTTATAAACTGAATTAAGAGTGTTGTCTTCAAGTTAGGTTAACTCGAAGAGTTGGGAACACATATCTTGGGAGGTTTGTGTTAAAATTTAGGAATTAGAGTTAGTTCCTAGGATTGCAAGAATTGTAATCTGAATTCATAACTTGAAGTTTAGGATTCAGAGTTAGTTTCTAGAATTGCAAGAGTTATAATCTAAATCCATAACTTGAAGTTTAGGAATTAGAATTAGTTCCTTAGGTTATAAAATTTGTAATCTTAAACTGTTGAGGCTCATTGATTTAGTGAAGTTAGAGTTAAATCATGTAGGGGTACATGTCGTGATTTTCTACACCTTTTGAGCCGGGTTTTTTTTCACATAAAAATATTATTTTTTACTTATTGCTCTTACCGCTTTGTTGAAACATGTTAGAAAACCTGTTTCACACTTAAGCGAAAAGTTAAATTAGTAAATTACTAGGTCGTGCAGACTATCAATCTCCATCATCAAAACCTCAACAAACACCTTTTGTAAATTTTATTATTTTTTGTAATAATCAGACTAAAAGGGTTCCTGTCAAACAGTTCAAGAAAGAATACTATATCAAGATTCAGGAACTAGTGAAGTCTTAAAAAAGGTATCTTTGGTTTTTTGGACGAAAAGTTTATGAGGAAAATCATAAAGTTAGAAAGAAAAGTCATGGAAATGGCCTTCAAGGTTGAAAAAAGAGTAGAGAAATAAACAAAAGAAGACCATAAATACTGGCCTTGCCTTTTCTCTCTTATAAAATTAAAAACTCATTATTTTAAAAGAAAATTAGGATAAAATAAAGGAAAAATTACGCGTATAAGCAAACATATACTAGTTAATTACTTAATATAGCTATAGTTTATCTTAATTACAATTCGCGGCTTACTTTTAGCTATAATTACACAGCTCAGCTTTTTAGTTTTGTATAATTCGCGCATTTGTATAATTCGGAATTTGTATA